>JAWPHD010009753.1:0-100554 GCA_037043455.1 Cyrtodaria siliqua | reverse complement strand
CATAATTACAAAAAAATAATGAAAAAAAATGACCCGAAATCCCGCCCGCCCCACCCACCCAGGGCCCCAGAACAGACGTTAGAGTTTGCGAAATATAAAAATCGTTTGATATGTTGTTTATCTTTTATAGACGATTACATACATTTATTCTATACCTAATTTATACATCCAATCGTAGACGCTCTTTCGAGTCATGTGACCGTACAATATATTTCCGTATCGGGACGCACGCGCGTACAAAATATCCCGTATTTTGTTCGTATTGTACGCTTCACAGGTTCCATGTTAAACCTATGATAAAGACCGAAACGCGTGAAAAGGTCCGAATAAAAATCAGAACCGACAGGCTTCTGTCATTACCTAACCATAAATTGTTGTCAAGTAATGAAAACCTATCTATTGCACATATTTTTATTTAATTTTCCTTTATAACAAAAAAAAAACACAAAAAACTAGCATAATATATCATTGTTTGAAACTGACCTTCGGTAGTATTTAATCACTGTTGACAACGGAGAAATGGGCATTCTTTCAAGCAAATAAAGCTTGAGAGTAAGCCATGTCGAACACAATATATAAAATACATAGACCTACATGCAATTGTGCTTTCGATGTTCATAGCGACTTGCTTGAAAGCATGAAACAAACGAAAGTTATATCCGAATTATAAATGATTGGTTAAAATAAAGGTATAGAATAAAAAGGTTACTTAACATGGTTCTGTACAATACGGGATATATTTGGACTCGTACACAGCTGGAAAAAATCATATTGGACTCGCCTAACGGCTCGTCCAATATGACTTTTCCAGCTGTGTACTCGTCCAAATATATCTCCGTATTGTACAGAACCATGTTAAATAACCTATAAGTATACCAAGTTATGTGCAAAAATATGAAAAAATGACAGTGTAATTAATTTTTTTAGTTTATTTGACCTTTTGACCCCACTGAGGGCCCCTGGGCTCGGAGACAAAAATAATAGTGCTCTTGCACGCCGTCATCATATAGTGATGTCATACTCTAAGTTTGGTTGAATTCCGTTCAGCGGTTTAGGAGAAGATGCGATAACAGACAGACGGACAGACGGACGGACGGACGGCCGGACGGACAAACGGAGGGGATTTTAATATACCCTGTTTTTTCAAAAACGTGGGTATAATTAGATGATAAACAAGCACATGCATAGTTGATTATAATTGTTAATCTTCAGAGAAGTCTCGTGAGAGGTTTGGATGATTGAAACTGTTTAGGTACAGACTGTTCGCTTAATCAGACACGTCTTTATTTATAGCGACAGTCATTAGCAATATTGAAAACTAATTGAAATATAAATATTTTATATGTTTTTCAAACTAAAATGGAACATCAAAGCAATTCATGTACCTAAGCAATTATTATGATTAGGAGTTTTGAAAAGTTGGAAATGTTGGTTGTTTTGCTTTACTGATTCGTGCAATATTTACGGCTGGTGATTGGCATTCGCTAAGTGCAGAAAGAAGTCAACAGACTGAGTATCTTCTTAATAAATGAGTATTTTGCGTTCGCAAAGAAGAATAAACCTCTTTAAAATTACTTCACGTGTTCGGTTTCTGCATTTTGAGTAGAGAATATCGAGTTTCGAGTGGTGAAACTCGAGTTTCGAGTAGACAACATCGAGTTTCGAGTGGTGAAAATCGAGTTTCGAGTAGACAACATCGAGTTTCGAGTAGTCGAGTAGACAGCTTAGAATTTAAAGTAGACAATGTGGAGTTTCGAGTGAAGAATATTTCTGTATTAATTTACAAAGTTGCGTTTACTATTATTTTATTTTGCAAGTTTTTACTCCATTTTAATTTGGCCGTTTGGAGCCTTTTTTCTTGTTCTATCTTCGGTAACTGCATTTTGTGATTATGGATTAACGGCTTCGGGTACTTTTTATGAAATGTCCCATGTGCATTAAGGTAAAAAAAAAAGCATCATCGCCAATCGGAAAATAAACGCCCGTCGTTAAGTTGTTGTAGACCTAATACCTTGAAGAAAAATAATTCATTCACCTTGAAGGTCTCACTACACAGTTAGCTCCCTTGAAACCCAGGTTGGGATAATGATTACGCCTTAAAAAGTAGTAGTGCGTTCTTCGGTTTTAAATATTTTCAATAATTGCTGACAGATATGTTTATTGTTGTTGCAGGTGAGATGGACAGAGTCTGAAATTGGTTGTGCAGCTATTAGATGGCACTGCCACCAAATTATGACAGTTGTATGGGTGTTGAAGAAGAGTAGGAATTCTGGTCCAAACTCTGGAGTTAAAGCCCAAAATAGTGTAGTGTAATTTTTGGCATGGAAACCTCCTGTTCCGAATGGCTCTGTAAACTTTATTCATATAGGCCAAAAAATGCAATGTGTAGTGAGACCTGAAACTTTGAATGTGATTGACAAGGTTAAACCATAATTAAACAAGAGCTGTCGGAGAACAGCGCAGCTCGACTATTCGACAGAGAATAATAAATTACATAGCTAGTATATATCATCAGAAAACAAGGCTACAACAATGTGGGGTGGGGTTGGGGGCACAACATAACTATGTGTAAGAATTGACCAAAACTACACAGAAATATGTAAAAATAAATAATAAAAAAAATAAAAACAATCGAGTTTTAAGTGGGGTGTGGGGTGGGGTTGGGGAGAGGCGGGGATGGGTGGTGGGGGAGTGGGGGGAAGTGGGGGTGGTGAGGGCAACATATATGTGTAAAAAGCTATGTAAGAATTCACCAAAACAACACAAAAGTAAGTAAAAAAAAATAATTAAAAATCGAGTTGTGAGTGGTGATAGGAGAGAGGGGGGGGGGGGGGGGGGGGGGGGGGGGGAGAAGGGCAACATATATGTAAGAAGCTATGTGAAGCTATGTGAGAATTGACCAAAACAACACAGAAATATGGTAAAACAAAATAAAAAAATAAAAATATTTCGATTGGGGGGAGTGGGGGTGGGGGGGGGGAAAGATAGCTATGTGTAAGAATTACATATATATATCGAGTTTCGAGTGGGGTTGGGGTGGGGCAACATATATGTGTAAGAAACAACACAGATATATGTATATGTAAAAAACAATAAACATATAGGTATGTGTAGGAATTGACCAGAACAACACAGAAATATGTAAAAAATATATATATATATATATAAAAAAAAATAGTTTCGAGTGTGTGTGTGTGTGTGTGTGTGTGTGTGTGTGGTGTGTGTGTGTGTGTGTGTGTGGGGGGGGGGGGGTATTATTACATAATGTGTAGGAATTGACAAAAAAATATATAGAGTTTCAAGTGGGGAGGGGGAGCGGGGGTGAGAGGCGGGAGTGGGTTGGGGGGGGGGGTGGGTTGGGGGAGGAGGGGGAGGAGGGGGCAACATATATGTGTAAAAATTTACTAAAACAACACAGAAATATGTAAAAAAAAATGTTTCATGTGGGGGGGGGGGAGGAAGTGGGCTGGGGAGGGTGGGAGGGGGAGGCAACATATATGTGTAAGAATTGACTAAAACAGCACAGAAATATGTAAAAGAAAAAGAAAAAAAGGGGAGCCCATGCCCCAATATCGGTGAAATATGAATAAGATGCATAATGCTATAAGAAATCACAAACCAAAATTATAGATATATACATGCTTACATGCAAACCTAGATCTGCCTTTATTGCACATTTTATGGGCCATCACAATTTGGGTTCCATGGGAGCCCAGAATTTGCAGAAGACAAAATTACTTATCCAATCCTTTACAACATACTATAAGGAAACCAATTCCCAAATTTTATTGTGCTAGGGTAAGAATTGTAAGAGATATAGACTTGTAAACACAGCTTACACGCAATCATAATTTGGGTTCCATGGGAGCCCATGGATTACAGGAACCAAAATTGCATATGCAGCCCTTAAGATAATGCTATAAGGAAGCCCATGGCCAAATTTGGATGTGCTAGGATAAGAAATGTAAGAGATATAGACTTGAAAACACAGCCGACGCCGACGCCGACCCCGGGGTGATTACATAAGCTCTCTTATTCTTCGAATAGTCGAGCTAAAAATATGAATCAGTGAGAGGGAACGTTCCACGTGCCCTACTCATACTAAGGAATAGATTCGTATATTTTCTTAATGTGCTCAAAGGGCAGACTCCGATACATGGTATCCGTCCGCTTGAACCCGGTATTTCCGGTGGATTTCAAGTACAACGTTCTACCCATCCGACAAGCCTCCTCCTCCTCCTCCTCCTCTTCTACCGCTTCTGATTCTGCTTCTTCTTCTATGTAATACATATACATTGTGCTTCGTTTCGGTAAAGGACATTCATTTTGCTTAAGTAAAAATGATAACGAACAAATAACAGTTGTTTACCTTTAGTTTAGGCGTTTTAACAACCTCAAAAGTGGCGATGGAGCACTTTTGCATACGTATACTTTCAAACGGAGGTAGCTTCAATGATTACCAGCCGTGTACACGAGCACTACTAAATAAATTCCCTCATTCATAGATTAGCGCCAACTTGAAAACAATTTCCAAGCAAATCTTACAGTAGGAACGCCACGGACCTATAACATATCAGTGATGTTCGCATTTTTCTTCTGCGAACATGGACTATTTCTTTGTATTTTACGGACTATTTTACGAATTTTCAATTAAAAACAGACGCCATTTTTTTACATCTGAAAAGTCGCTTCAGAATTGGGCGCGCTAGGTCGGCGAGCACTACGGGTACATAGCAGTCTAAAAACTTGCGTACAGTGTTCCATACCGTTAATTATGTAAAAAGTAATACCTTACCGGATGAAGTAACGTCCCATTATGTGCAAACCTAATGCAGCGTGTCGTTTGACAGGTCACCGTGACATAAATTGACATGTTTTTTTTATTTATTTTTTTCGGCCATCTTTAAAAATAAAGATGGCCCATTTATTTCCCCCGTCATAGGTACATGGGGGTCGGAGAATCATCCCCCGTAGTACCGTACAATAATTAGCAACTGTAATAGACCTGTACAACTAACTACGATAACGACTAAGACATCAGGCTAAATACTAAGCCCGAGAAAATGTTGGGGGCTGATCTCAAAGTTGTATAACAACCTCAGGGCAGTCGGTAGCGTGGCGGATTTGTAACCGGAGGCCCCGGGTTCAATCCTCCGTGGTGCTACTGAGTTTCGTCGGTGTGTTCTTGGGCAAGACACTTTCCTTTAGCCTCGTCCGTCGGATGGGGACGTGTATCGGTCTAACCTCCGAGCACGTTAAAGAACCATAGGAATCTATTCGATAATAAGAGTAGGGCACGGTTCCCGGATTCCTATGTATCCTTCCCCTCTCTCTGGGGCGGCTCTAAATAACCTATACTATATTGATGAACCGTTAAACAACATTCAATTCAATTGTATAACAACCTGGGTTTTAGTAGGCTTACAGGGGTTTGTGTAGAAAAAAAACAATAAACAATAATATCTTTAAAAAAGATAGTCGGCGCGTTTGGAGAAGCACAATGTATAATTGATTGTTGGTCATGAAGTGAAATAATTTTAATAGCGAAAGGTAAGGTAGAGAGTAGAGCAATATAACGTTGTCTATCGCTATTCCGATAAAAGTTGACACGGCAATGCCAGAGTGGGGAACTTGAACAAAACAAGTTAGTGTCTTCCATTACGGAAGGCAAATTGTTAAAATAATCAAAGGGCCATAACCCTGAAAATAAGTGTCCCACGAGGGCCTGAATCGATCTACTGGCAAAGTGTAATCTGTTAGATGACGCTACATGCAAAATATCAAAGCTCTAACCTCTTGGTTTCAAAAAAGAAAGAAGATTTATAAATGTATTTCCTAATATTTCTATGTAAAACGTTTGACCCCCGTGGAGGGGCTTATTCTGACCCCAGGGTCACCATTTGTATAACTTGGTAAAGTACCACTATATGATGTTACAAGCAAAATATCAAAGCTGTATCCTTTGTGGTTTCAGAGAAGAAGATCCAGGCACCTTGAAAAATCACGTGACTAGGAATTCACGGCGATATGTAATTTTTATAGGGTTTCATTACCAGTTACCATGTAAAATTGACGCACTTTGCAAAAAAAAACAGAATAATTTATTTGCAATTTCAGCATTTCTATTCCTTTCTTCATTTTTTCCGGTCACAATTGAAGTACAGCGTAACAAATCACCTAACGATATACCATTTATCAACAACTACACTCTATAAACAAATCTACTAGTTTTCTTTGGCCTTGTCAGACAAATTTAGTCAATCAGCATTCATTTTAATAAACACTGTAGGCTTTCATAATTTCCGTATCGCTTTCAACTCGAGTTTTGATAGGCTTACACAGACACACCTCCTGCGAGGTCAAAAGCTTACACGGCTGGCGCCGAAAAATGCTAGATTATCATCCCCTCCCTCCCCGAGTTGCCTTTCGACCACAGATTTCTTTAAAATGACAGCATTTTTTGGATTAAAACTGATAAATAAAAATAAAATTTCACATCCTGCCTCAAATTTTACTATAATTTTTATGAGATTCTAACAATGATTTCCATACCCGCCCTGCAACCCCACCCCACATTGTTTTAGCCTTGTTTTCTGATGGTATATACTGGCATATATAATGTATTATTCTCTGAAAAATCGAATAGTTGAGCTGCGCTGTTCTCCGACAGTTCTTGTGTGTAGCTATGATGCAGTAACTTGTAAAGACGCAATGGTAATCCATAAAATCACATGAAAAAGGAAATAAATAGAAGATATAAGAACGAGAAACACGCGTGTATGGGTATAGTTAATACTATTAAAATAACATAACGAACACAAATTACCACCTCTCACTGCCATGTGCTATGGGTTATATATAATAAAACTGTGTAACGGGGAATATATTAACTGTGGGGCATATATATTATATATACATGTATACATATATGCCCCATATCCAGGTTTTAAAATTGTGCTACATATCCAGGTTGCATATCAATACCCCACATCTTGTGCAATTTATATATACCTACACACATATACACACATACATACATACATACATGCATGTACATATACACATAACATTACACATATAATAATTGTTTATATGTCTTTTTTTTAAGGTCACCATTCAGCACATGTTAGGCCATATATAAAGGTCAGTATTTTTTTTATATATTTTTTTAAATTATCTGTGTTTTTAGAAAGATTTTATAATAATATTGACAAAGCGGGCTAGTGCTTTCAGTTCTTTTAATGATTGTGTGTTCATAATTTGTTTATATTTAAGAATGTTTGGATTTGTATAAAAATATGTTTTCATGTGTTTTTTACGTTCATTATTGAAATGATTGCAAACAAGAATATGTATCCCAATTACTATAAACGTACTGTATGTTTAGAAGTTGACCCTTTTAAAGATCGCCATTGCACTTTCTTCTTTGATTATACAATGACCGGACATATACTGAGCAAAAATAGAAACGTCCCCAACTTTACCCATAGATTTAGACACAATGAAATTATATTTTATTTAATCTTATATGCCAATACCTTTGTTAAAGGCCAGCACTGTCATGAAATTTTTTTCTTTGAATCAAACTTGTGGGCAAACTTATTCTCCTTGATTTGGTTTAAACAGCATTTCCGGGTCTTGTTGTTAAAAATTTGAGTTAACACAGTTTTGTTATATTGAAATAAACAGAGAATGACCTCATCACCACAAAAACAGAGAAAAGACGCTGATCTTTTCATTCATTTTTGTGCCATACAGCTTTCAAGAACGAATATTTTCAGATTACCTCCCTTTATAATAAAATTATAGTGATTTCGCAATTCGAATAAAACGTGTTGTAGCAGCATCAGACAATTGAATTGAATTGAATTGAATTGAATGTTGTTTAACGGCTCATCAACTCAGTATATACAAACTTTGGTTTTTGATGATTTGTAATATTGATCAGAATGATTGAGTGATAAGTATAAAATGATGAAATTATATCTAGATTGGTGTACAAAGTGTAACAAAGTCAACCCTATGCAAATCACAGCTTACATTTTGCTGAGTATAGTTGTTATGTTGATTATTACGTTAGCTAGTAAAATATATGAATAGTCACGCAAAAGCTGATACTTAATACTACTCTGTGGACACATCACGTCGGGAAAAGGCACACGTTGACACGGTGCTGTGACCGATATCGGTGTCGGACCAACCGTCCGTCAATGCATGTGTTTTGAAGAGGAAACAGAAATCCACTTGCGCCTGGCTGTTTTGGGAACTGGAGATAGAAAAAGAACTCGACTCTGTTAAAATTACATTCACCCAACATAACCGTTAAATTACATTCACCCAACATAACCGTTAAATTACATTCACCCAATATAACCGTTAAATTACATTCACCCAACATAACCGTACTTCTGTCAACTCTTTACTGTTCAAACGAGGAGATCAGCCATCGACGAAAACCAGAAAACCAACGCGACCTACAACCAGGCCAAGAACCAACTCTACGCACTATATGCAGTGGATGAGCCCGCAGTCTGCCACCTCAAATTGATGGTATTATTTGCACTACGTTATCACCAAAGACACACGGGAGGAAAAATGCTTTCGACGGGATGGCCCCAACAACAAGAGCCAGCCACCGTAGAAGAACACACAAGTAGCAGATGTAGGTTTCAGCACTAGTGGATGTAGGTACCGCAACACCACCGTGAACTATTTTGCGAGATGCTTCCGAGAAACATCTGAATGATTTGAGTAAAAACAGAGGTCTGTCAGTTGTTTGGAAAGGGGATTAAAATCAAAGGGACAATATTCTTCTGGCTCTAGCTGCAACGTCATTATAGAAAAACATGGGGAATCTGTTATTAAGTAGGATCACATGTTTTGTCTCATATAAACTATCCCTATGGCTTAGTCACTTTAAAACGAAGAACTTTCCTAAACTTACATATGAAGACCGAGTCATAATCACCAACTTACATATGAAGACCGAGTCATAATCACCAGGCAACATCCATGAAAATGGGGGTACAATCATTGGGCCATGCAAGCATTTATAAATCCTTCAGCCATATAAACCCTCTCCAAACGGAGGACCTCTTGTAGGAATTTCCGGATTGTTACCAAGCTAGTAAAAATATGTAACATATATACTGACGTGAAAAAGAAAGGCAACTCGGGAATTTCCGCTATATATTGTATATACTGCACACTTAATTCCACATAATATTCCAAGGAAATTCCAAGATTTTTTGTAAAAGAGCAAGTTGCAGTTAGTTAGAGAAAGGGCATAACTGTGATGTTGTGGACTTTGTAACAAGAAATTCATAAATGTTAAAATTCCTCTTTGAACAATTGAGTCATTTCAGTACTGTATTTAACGTAAAGAGTTTACAAAAGATTGCATCCTAAGTTTGCTCAAACACGCTTGAGCCAAACGCTTACTCTGTCAATAATGAAACTTTGAAGGAATACTATTTGCTCTGTTATGTATTTTTTTAGTATTGTTTCTGACAGGAAAGGTCTTACGTACCATTCGACTAACAGCAGTATATTGTATATGTATATTGTATATACAATATATAGCGGAAATTCCCGAGTTGCGTTTCTTTTTCGCTTCAGTATATATCCCAATTCAACCAATGAGTTGTGTACCATATCATATGTTAGAAATCTAGATCAGCTAGAAAATCTAGACGTACTTATTCAACCAAAGCGACAAGTCAGCTTATCTTGCACAAGTTGCTTCATTGTGTGCACACTGTAGCGTCCTAATGTCTTTTATTAGACATAAATAAAAGATACGTCTTTCTCTTTTGTCGAGTTGCATTCCCCATTCGTTTCCGCTTTTATTGTCCAGTCATCTTCAATTCAATTTAATTTCTAATCTGTCAAAATTCATTATCAATTTAATCTGAGTCGTCTATGCGCCTTACTTCTCGTCTTGGCCGATTCATATATTGCATATCTCGGATATATTTCACTTCTGCGAAACTCTTTATGACTTTATCCGCATTCGGCTCAAATTTGATGATGCATTGTTGTATTATAATAAACTTTCTTCTGTTATTGAATGGTGTTATGCTGACTGTCAGATAGTCATTGATTGGAAATATACTGAATGAAATCGCACCATTAACTCTGCATGTTTATGCTGTAGGATTATTCGCAAACTGTTGGACCAGTATTTTCTATTGTTAAGTACTGAATCATGATACCTAACTTGTCTTACATGTTTATTGGTAGGCTTTTATGACAATTAGTATGCAGTTATTTACCTTGTCATTTACATTATTTACTATCGATAATCATGAAAAGAAAACAGTTCCACTAAATATCAAGCTGCATTAATCTGTCTCGGAAAAAATTCCAACTGGTTTACTGCCCTTTTTATTGTTTGACTTCTGACAGTATTATGCAATGATGTGTTTGAGAAAAGGATTTCTTTATGCGATGTAACTGAAGAAACCCGGAAATGCACTTGTGGAATGCACTAAAACCAGATATGCACGTAAACAAATGTTAAATGTCGACTCGTTATATGGATTATATCATATTGTTCAAAAATGCCTCAAATTTTAACTTTTAAAAGGATTCGTTTTGTGGTGCGTCTTCACTGACACTGCGTATAATTATGAGTGTACTTGTTTACAACGTGCGCCTGATTTCTTTATCAAAGTCGATGAACATTTTATGCCAAAAACATACGCGAACACTTCAATGGTAAAACATGTAAAGAAAACAATAGCCTTATTTCAGTTTGCATCATTATTTACAATACATTAGTTTGTATTTGTTTTAAACGAGAAAACCAAGAAGAAATGTTGACGCTTTTCTGGTATAAAGGGGGTAAAATCATCAAAAGACGAGATTTGTTTATGCATATTTCTACCCGTAAAATCATGTTAACCGGGAACGGATTACCTGTTTGTCACATTTAGCATGCCGATCAGGTTTCTAGCCTTAGCTCAGATATAGGTCACTTCTCTTTTTCAAAATACAAGACATAAGAAACAGTTTAGTTTATTGTCATACTGGCAGCAGTTTCAGAGATATCATTTTATATATTTCCCTTAAATACGCCCAACATAAGCTTCGCGTCGCCGTGGCGAATCACAAACTTGATATTTTAAAAACTAATAGTCAAAATCAACTGTTCTTGAGAGATTGTGGCTATTTTGAAAGTCATATTTTCTGTAATACACTCTTGATATCAGATGCATTCATATAGAATTAGCTCATAATTGGTCATTCTGTTTCAGAGAAAGGGCTGTAATGCGTAGCAGACGCTGCCGCCGACACCGACGGACGAAACGTTTTCGCTACAGCCCTGCTGGTCTTTAGCCATTAGCGCTAAATATCATGAACTGTTACTTCCAAACAAAATAAAAAATACACAATTACACAATTGGAGGGGGGGGGGGGGGGGGGGAACGCGCACTGATTCTATACGCCCTTTCTACAAAGCACAAATAGGATTATAAACATTCTATACATACACCCGCTAAGTCACAACTGACGATAGGTCTCTATACTAAGACGCATTACAGCAAAACATGGCTTTTGTCTATATACGCATACGCATCCGTCAACGGATTACTTTATATTTCAATAAATTGTTTATAAATCATTTTGTAACACATTATTTGTTTGTACAAACACAGGAGTTCATAGTTTAAAAAATCAAACCTAATGCTTTTATTTACCATCATTTGTTTGTACAAACAAAGGAGTTCATAGTTTAATAAGTCAAACCTAATGCTTTTATTTACCATCATTTTACCGTCTAAACATAACGCTTTCTCTTTCATGACTTTTGAAGTGCTTTCATTTTCGATTTATAAATAGACATTATGCTAATTAGCCTCGAGTTACTCACGAGGTAGCGACACATTATTTAATAAATTATATCGGTCAACTTGTGACAGATATTGGTCTAATTATGGATCTGACACGGGTACGTATATAGAAACCTGACAAAATTAGAAGATAGTGGCCAGTCCTCCCCAAAATATAACTCGCAGCAGACGGTATTATTGTTTACACCGCCATTGATTACCGGCATGCCTTGCGCAGAATCACACAGGTCAATCGCGCAGTCGGACTAAATGGGATTTTAAATATATACATGTAAATATGTTTTTTGACAGTAGAATTATATATTCTATCGATATATATATTGGTATGTTTGAAAATAATAGTGTTGACCGATAAGATACTAAAATCGGCAAGCAACAATACCCAGTGACATCTGATAAATTAAAATGTTCGTTGCTATCTAGACGGTGCTCAGGTAAACAAATACTTCACCTGTTGACTGGCATAGTTCAAGAATGAAATAAGTATTGCTCAAATACAAATAATTTGCTGAAAAGACTCCCGAAGCATCAGGAGATGCACGAAAATGGAACACAGATGGAACTTGGACAATGTTGAACTTGAAAATCAGAATGTAATTTTTTTAATAATTTTTTTGCTTACGCTCCTTTTTGCATGTGTACTATGTCGGAATGATTTTGTACCCATACATTGGACGTTTTGTACGCATACATACTCTTCCCGTAATTTAACATGTTTACTGGGTACAGGGTACGAAATATCTGATGTCCGGGATACAAAATGGTACAAAATGACCAATGACGAGGGTACGCAGCAACCAACGCATTCTAGACAAAAATAGAAACGTACCCTTTTTTAAAAGCGTCAAGCGTCCATAACTATAGACTTGTCCAACAAGTTAAAGAAATATAAAAAGATCGGACAGGGAAAGTAGCATTCAAGGAGGACAGTCAACCACAAAACACAGAAACAAACACGCAAACAGACAAACAAGAAGGCAAAAGTAATAATAAATACAAATGACATCACAAACACAAAAGGGTTGACAATAGGTCTATCGCCTTGGAACGGTCAGTGGCAAAGTAGGCCACTGGGGGTTTAAACCGGTTCTAGGGTGCACCAAACCTCACAACATTTTTATAGAAATTCCTGAAAAAAACGTTTTTTGATGGACTAAATGTTTGTTTAAATTAAAAATATGCCCTATAAAATGCAATTTTCGCATGTGACTTTTTTTTATTTCTCGACCAATTTTTAAAAATAAGATATTTACCACTAAAACTGTCTGTTTCAGTAGTATATAAAAGATAATTATTGTAGATAATTGTGTTTGTGTGGGTAAACAGCAATCCTTGTTGTTATTGGCTTATCCTTCGTGTTAACGTGATCACACTGGGCCAGACTTCACGTGGTCAGCGCTCAATACTTAGAGAGGGTCGATCCCTTGTTTACACAAACACCGAAATTATGCTCTGTCATTTTCATCAAATTTGCTTATTTCCGCTTCATAGAAGGAATAATATGTGTATATTGGTATATATTCTATGAGATGACAACATAACGTATACACAGGAAGTATTTATTTGTATATGAATGTCTTCTGCATGTGTTTTTGGTGTGAACTTTCATTGCTTTGTTCTTCGTTTGATGCAGAACAAATAGGGCGGCGTCGGAAGAAAACAACGAAGTCACGAAGATATCGTTGTTAAATACTGCCTAGCAGACAATGGGTTCCATATAACGATTGTAATGTACATGTAGCTCAAGCTAATATTTCTCTGCAAGTGAAAAAGACGGAAAATATTTACTTTTATGGGAGGGTAATGAAATACTACAAGGGAATTTATTTATATATACATGGTAATGTGTTTGCCAAGTATATAAATATACAATATTGCTTTTGTTAAAAAGTGAAAAATTCCAACTTTAGGCAAAACCAAGCAAATTTTAGCAATTGAATGGGTACCTGTACCATTCCCAAAATGGTGCAAAAAATCGCTAAAAAGTATCTTTTTCTCTTTTTTTGGTGGGATTTGCTTTTTAGCCGGATTGTAAAGCAAATCCAGCCTTATGGTTTGGTCTGTCCGTCCACTTCGTTGGTTTCTGGCTATTCAGGTATAACTATTTATGGGGATATTGTTTGAGGTTGGGGGCATGGGGTGTGTGTGGAGGTCTTGAAAACCTAACTAACCTAATGAACAGCAACATGTTCCTACATATTAAAGTAACATTTTCTATTTGTTTTTCTAATCTTTCTAGATCTTGTGTTATGCTTTACACAATCCAATACTTAAAGGGACATACGGCAATCTTGAAGTGTTTATCAATCATTAAAACTTACGTCTCGGTTTATTAATCCAGTATCATTTTGATCTTAATCATTGCTATCATTGCTTGCATGTAATTAAATAAAATGTGAAGTTCCCATTTTTAGCTCTACTGGCCGAAGGCTGCAGACCTTATGGGATGGCGAGTTGTCCGTCGTCTGTCGTTAACTTTTGCTTTTTAACACGATAGGGCCTTCATTTTTAATTTGATTTTTACCAAACTGTGTCAGTGTCTTTGTATAAAGGAAAGCTCGGAAATGTTCAAAAAACAGCTTATCAGACCAGTAACACCAGAGTTATAGCCCTTGATTTTCTAAAATATGCTATATTGGGAACCGGGGTTCGTGGGTTCAAATTTGTTATTATTTGTTTTAATTATTTTTTACATAATTTGTTTGGGTTGTTAATGAGGAATATTTAAATATCTTTTATTTATGTTTTTATCAATATATATGTTTTTTTTAATTTTGGGGTGTTCAAGAAAAATATTTTAAATCTTATTTTTATATACTCTTTTTATTTTTAAACTTGTTTCAGTTTAATGTTTATTATTATTCTATTATTTATATTTTAAAATTAAAATTGTGAGTTTGTTTTAATTGTTAGCATGGGCCACAGGTTTAAGTTTTTATGATGACAACCCATGCAGAACAGCCTTTTTGGCCAGTAGAGCGCACACAGGCCATATGTTGCCTCTTGTTTTGTTCTTATTTTACTATGTTGTGAAACTATTATTGGAGCAATATAATCAACAGTCAGTAATATGCAAACATAATTATCTTTATACTATTCTTTCTTATAATTTATATTAATGATTAAACAAATGCAAGCTATGAAGAAAAACTAACGGTGAGAGATTTAAAATATATTGTTCCTTTAAATTAAGAAATGAAAAACAGTGACACCAAATTAATTATTTTGAAATTACCCCCATTACAGTTTGGTAAATCTGTTGTACTCCCTCGATTCTGTTTTATTGGCGAGATCAATCATGACAATGATAATAAAATATAGTATTAATACCGGGTGCTTTCGTTTATTTTATCATGGTATTTTGTCAGTTGGTAATATGTTGGCTTTGTTTGATAATTTAGTTAAATCTTGACACTGGAAGAGCTTAAGCCTGATTAGCAATTCAGTTTATTTGAGAGAAAAAAAAAGGTTGATCGAAATGTTGCTACACCACGATGCATTCACTGTTAGTTTACTTATATTTTAATTTTAAGTTGCGAGCCATTTTCGAACATACATTAGTTGAAATGTCACAACTCAGTTTTAAATTTTATATTCAATATATGATTTAAGCTTTAACATAAACAACTATGGGATTATTAACTAAACCAACAGACTGGCAGTGTATGTATTTGTTCATAAAGCGAGATAATTAAAGTAGTAATTTCTCTACTTGCTCCTCCAGGGAGTACAGAAAGTTACAACCTCAAATATTGACACTGGAAGAGCTTAAGCCTGATAAGCAATTCAGTTTATTTGAGAGAAAAAAAAACGTTGATCGACATGTTGCTACACCACGATGCATTCACTGTTAGTTTATTTTAATTTTAAGTTGCAAGCCATTATAACCATATACTGGTAATTTTTCGAACAGACATTAGTTGAAATGTCACAACTCAGTTTTAAATTTTATATTCAATATATGATTTAAGCTTTAACATAAACAACTATGGGATTATTAACTAAACCAACAGACTGACAGTGTTTGTATTTGTTCATAAAGCGAGATAATTAAAGTAGTAATTTCTCTACTTGCTGATCTTGATTTGAAATTACTTCAAATATCTGTAATACCACACACTGGCACACAAATATCTAAGAATTTAATTTTTCGTATGGTGCTTTAGGTCATTTTCAACACATGTAATATGAGTGAGTTATTTCCTCCTCCGCAAAAGAATAATTCGATGCATCCAGTACTTCCGGAGATTATCCCTAAGAAATAGTCGGATTTTTAAAGAAATCGATGACCGTGTACATTTGGAGAGGGCTAATCTTAGAAAGTATTGGAGGAATACATGTTTTACCGTTTTCGGAGAAGAGAATACCTCATTTTGTACAGGTATGTGCGCTTTAGGTGAACATAATTCTTTAAATGAAGTTATGAAGCGAAAACATACCTGAATCGATCGCTTTTTTGATATTTTTTACCGTGAACCCGATCAAAAAGTCACGTGGTTTTACCACCGTGTTAATTATATCTCAGGGGAAATATTAATTCTTATTCACAGATTATTGGATCCGAATGTAGGACGGATATACAGACAGGGGTAGACCTATATTACCTTCCGGTTTAAACCGGTATGGGACTAATAAAATACAGGTAACATGTTTATTTTTTCTTGGTGTTATAGCAATGTTATGTCGGTATAGCAAGGTTCTCGACAGAGTCATTGATTGACGTTCCAAAACGCATGTCACAGCCGCGGTGTCTAAAGTGACCGACTATTTTAACATCATCCATGCGCCAAAACACCAATATCATATTATACTTATGTTCATAAAAAAGTTGTTACTGGGCAACATAATTGTTCACGATGTACTCTGAAATAGTGGAAAATTACACCTCCATCTCACATCCTGAATCCGCATCAGCCGTAAGTCGTAAACATCACAGAATGAATTGAATTGGGTTCAAAGGCGCATCAGCACATCAAAGGTTATATGGCGCCTAACAGGAATTAACGTGTCAGGCTCGTACTCCATTTACATCAAGATAAAATTTGGAGAATGGGCATAGAACCGTCTTACCTGCAGAACTGCAGAGTTGCTGCAAATTCTATAGTAGATACTCAATTTACGATAGAGCCACGGCTCCACGTTTGCATACGCGGTGTCATAATAAAGACCTTTAATGAGCATGATAAAAAATGACATGAATGATGGAGGGGCGTGGGCGTGTCCTACTCCTCTGCATGTGACAGTGTGTTTGTGAGATTGCAGTGGTTGTATTCTACTTCGGCAACCACAAGGGAGAAACATGCACTGAAAATACTTATTTTAAATAGTTGACTACGCCAGTGACATGTACATATGTCTATGATTACACTCACAATCCAGCATACGAGTCAACGTCCACACTATTTTCGCGCTATTAAAAATATTTATTAAATGCAATTGCATGTATATACGGGCTATTAAAAGTGATATTAAATGCAATTACATGTATCAGGGCTTTCAACTATCACCCCAGCATGTATATACGGGACTGTTAATCAGTAACTTAGCACGTAATCGGAAATATTGCCACAATCACGGTACTGACAATATATCAATTACGATCCCATTTCTCGATTTATCTCCGCGTGACCCAGTGGACGTGAAACCTCGGAGGACATATGTTCAAGCCTTATCGGCGCCACATATTCGTCGGTGCGTTCTTGGGCAAGACACTTCCCCGTAGCCTCGTCCATTGGACATGAACGTAAAACGGGCGGTCTCGTGTATTTGAGTCTATTTTCCAAAAAAGAACCACAGGAATCCAGCTTTAATACGTTTAGACAGATATCTAAGAAATAATGGTTTATTACGTCTGTGGTGTAGGGCAGGTTCCCGAATTCCGGTCCCCATATATGGGGCGGCTTTAAAAAATGTTCTTTTTATATAAAACAAAGGGCATCTTCTCCTCCATGGTGCCATACTCTAACGTCCGATAAATGGAAGGTAGATTACGGACAGGGTCACTAAGTACACCATACTACAAAAAAAATAGGGTCTGTCTCAGCTCGTTGGTTATTTACGCCCGTCTCGGTGTTTGATTAAACAAACTCGCTAAGACCAGACTCTATATATTACTTAGTTGTCAAAATAACAGTTAACATGCTCGCGTTCTTTGGCACGGCTTGCAGTCAGTTTGTCACTCTTCGTGGTCAGAGGAGGAGTGTTACCTAATTCGGAGTAAATTATACATATTGTATTAATGGTTAATTTTGAAAAGTAAAATGATACACTGAATTTCAACTAAAGGCTGCTTTATTAATTAAATGTTCCTGTCTCTTTCAATGCATGTATTGCTTAAATTGAGAAATGAATATCTCTATTTGAGATTTCGCCAATAAAGATGCAATCATATCTTCCGCCTACACATCCTACTCGCGTCAGCAATGTATTCAGAACTTGTAAACTAAATTTAAATTTGCAATTAAATTGATCATATGCATTATGTGTCCATAGTTTAGTGTATTTGCGTGTCTGGAATTAAACGCAGTTCTTTCGTTTAGTAAAATGATTTTCATTTGGGATAAATGAACGAATTATGTTGTCATGGGTTGTAATTCGAGAGCATTACGGGATTTGTATTGTATAATAGCGTTAGGCCAACTTGTGTCAAGGCTGAGGCGAAAGTTGGAGTGAACATTTAAAGCCTTGTTATAAATACACTTAACAAAATGTTAAAATCTGAGAATACTTATTCTTTAAAAAGTTACACAGCGTCACAGGAACAGCTTTGATGTCAGGATTTATACCTGTAGATTTTCTTCGCTTTTATTTCTGTTTAAATGTTTACTTTCATTTTAACCTAAAGTTATATTCAAAAACCGAAAGAATGTGTGGCATTCACACACAAAAACGCAGTCAACCAAGAACATGATTCATGAACAAACAACAAATACAAGAATACACAGAAGCAAAATGTTTGACACCTTGGAACGGACTGTGGCAAAAATGCCGCGCTTAGTGTTTAAACTAAGTTCACTCTTGCTCTACTGTCATTATAATAAAAAGGTAATAATGAAATCCCTGCCAGGCTATGGACCTCAGATACTGTGGGATATAGGTAAAACACAAAGATGAGTATTTAAAAATGAATATAAACAAAGTCTAGAAAGCCACAAACAATTACGCAATAAGTTAGCAGAAACCAGAGCGACAAGATAATAACCCGTTAAGGACACGACTGGTCAGTATTAAACCCACACATAAAACGTGACCTTACCTTTCAAGATTTGGGTCAGCAGTCTGTCATGTCATCATCACAACCCAAGAGGAAAGCATAGTACCCGGCTGTAAATAAATTTAACGTCCGCATAACAAATGAAAATATTAAAACAACAACGTTTCATAAAAAAAACGTGTTTGCTTTGTTCACAAAAACAAATACATGTTGAGATTACAATAGTCCAACATACTGGTTACGACTTATGTCCACACAGTCGCTGATAACACCTACAGGGTGTAGTCTTTATCATGCGTAGTGCTATGTTCGTGGCTTACATTGTATTTATTCATGTGGACATTCATTTATTGGAGGATAGTTTCGTTTAAACGTATTTAATTCTCTTTACTTAGAACAAGTTAAAAAAATATTGAACTGTTCTCAGTATGGAACGTATTTCAGGATATGCTGTAGGAAGAAATTTACCTTAATACAGTTTATTTAGAAGTAATTTAGCTGTTTTATATATTTTTTAAACATTCCTTGTATGCTTAAATTCTCAATTAAGTTAAAGAGAGGTACCATCTGTATTGTATGAACTCTAACACGTATGTACACTTGATATTTAAGTAAAATGTTAAACAAATACTGACTTTCATAAAAACAAATGTTAATTATTATTTACAATATTTCTTTTAAATTATATTTTATAACACTGATGTTGCATTCAATGTAAAATTACGATGGTAACTAAAGAGTCGTAGCAGGTGTCGGCATTTACCCTAGTATCATGATATATAAGCCAAATATTTTCTAGAATGCGTAAATGTTTTAATTGGGCACATGTGTTTGCGTTCTGTAAGTACTTTATCTCTTAACAATTGTGTTAGTCGATGACATTCAATCAATCATGTCATTTGGTTAAACGAAAGAATTATGTTATCGTGGGTTGTAATCGACATGTGCTAAAATGCTGAGTGGAGTGGTGTGGGGTTGTTGAGTGCTGGAGTGGAGTGGAGTGGAGTTGTGGAGTCGAGTCGAGTCGACTTCAGAATACTACCGTTGACTCCAAAAGTGGTGGAGTGGAGTGGAGTGGAGTGGAGTAGTGGAGTGAAGTGGAATGGTGGAGTGGTGGAGTGTAGTGCAATCGACTCCAAAACTGTAAAAAGGTGGAGTGGTGGAGTGGACTCCAAAACGGTAACCTTGTGGAGTGGTGAAGTGGAGTATAATTGTCTCCAAAGTATGTAAAAGAAAACATGGATATGAGCTGGTCGTACATTTAGATAAATCTCCAAATTATCAGGCAGCATAAAAAGCAAGTTCTTCATAACTTCATTATTAAACAAGAGCTGTATGAAAACAGTGCAGCTCGACTAGTAGCTTTTCAGAGAAACAAAATAAAACGTGACATACCATTAGAAGAAGAGGCATATTCATATTAGTTCTCTCAGCCACTATTTCCCCTAGAAACTTTGTTTGAATGGTGTTTTAGTCATTTTAGTACATGCAATTATGATGGTTAGGTTTCTTATGATAGAGGCATCTCCATTTTTCTTGGGTAGAACCGGTACTGTATACCAGCTTCCATCCATGAGAATCGACTAATTTTAAAATAGCCCTGCTTAATATATGAAAACATAGTTACTTGTGTTACATGTTAATGTGTTATGCAATTGTAGGCCGATGATAGGCTTATATGTGAATTGAATTAATTTTAATCACTTTCTGCTATGTATCTGATCAATATTTCATATTAAAGTAGCCCTTATTACATTTTTTGTTTGTTTTTCCCCATATCATAGTGAGCCAGATATAGATGGCTAAAATAAATGCAGTGCTTCTTGTTATACCGTAATTTCTGAAATTGCTACACAATAAACAATCCACCACCACTAACACCAACCGTCATGTATATTCTAAAATGTGCTGACAATGACGTGAAACACCAATCAACAACTAATCTCATGGAAATATTGTTTTTGTTTTTAAAGCTTCACGCTTACAGTTTATAATATTATCGTAGTGAGGACCTCGTAATTTATACGTTCACGTCCTTCTGACTTATTACTCATAAAACTGGTTATTAAATAGGATATGGGATTACAAACTTTAGAACTACACACAAAGATCATTGTAACTATACAAATAGAAACGATAACAAAGTTTTTATAGTTTATTCAGTTTTCATAACAGTATTTTATATACAATACAAATATTTCATTAAAATTCACTATCTGTTAACAAAAATTACAATATATCAAAATTAAGTGAATGTTCCTGGACATATTGCTCCAAGTGTCTGATATGACTCGCAAATAGTCAAAGTAATACATGTGTTGGTTCCAGTAAACCATTCATACCCAAGACGCTATGACTTATGAACATTGTTATTTATACCTATAAAATACTGTTAACATAAATAACGTTTGCAGTGGTATAGGTCCGTTTTATATTGGAAGATATCAAATGAATACATTAAAGTATTTTAATAGTTCTTAGATAACTTAATAAAAGAAAGTTTCCAGGAACCACTATACTTCATTTCAATATATATTCAATTTGAAAGGTGAATATGTTGATAAAAATGTAAGTAAACCGAAACACATTATAAAGGGTATAATCATATTGCGATAGATTCCTATTATTCTTCCTGATCACTTGCAGTCCCTTTAACAATGTTATCATGATGTAGCTCAACTTCTGAACTGATTGCTATACATTAAGGAGTGGGTTGATAAGACTATGAATGAAATTGTGAGCTTCCAATTAACTACATTTGCTGTAAATGGTTTATCAGCATACTATTCAGCAGATGAGTTACATTTGAACAAGGTATTAGTGGTAGAACTACAATTTGTAAAGGAAAAGAGGTTATTTGGATAAATGTATGAGAGAGAGAGAGAGAGAGAGAGAGAGAGAGAGAGAGAGAGAGAATATTTGTTGTTTTGGAGTGAATAACCGTTTTTATTTCATTGTTAAAATCCACTATTTCTTTCACTGCTAAGCATAACATAAATAGCAATTGTTTATCGTGCTATTTGCAAGTAACCAAGTTTGACATTAACGGGTGTAAATATAAAAGAATATGTAATAATGCTTCATATCAAGTTCGGTAAACTCTTCACAATGAATTAAGACATGTCTTAAAAGCGTAGATGGCATATAACAGGCTAGTAACAGAGCCCCAACATTGTGAATGTTTAAGTATAGTATGAATTTGACCCCAAAAGTAGACCTAACTATGACAAAGAACTTTGAAATACTGACATGATACCTAATCGACTTAAAGGCATTTTCTATAGTTTTTTCTGCATAACAGATTTTCTTTAAACTTTTTGTACAGTAAGTCTGTTATATACTCTGTAAAAGAAGTTTTGGACCATGGCAGTGTTCGAACCCGTACAATGATCGCTGAACCATGACATTCGACCATAACTCTTTTTATCTCAGTTGATAATTCACAATAGATCAACATTTAACAACAATTATCGTTTACAATGAAAGTTTGCGAAAAAAATAATAATCTTTTTATTGGTTACTCGAATTTGTCCGTAACTGTTACTTTGTATGGACTTTGCAACATTTTTTACAGACCCTTTGTGTGTTCGCGATATTTTTTTAAAATCAAATCTTGTTTGGAATTTAATGTTTCTGGTACCAAATTAACCGGGTAGGGTAGACCTTGGTTACTAAAAAAAGATACTTAAATTTTGTCCATTAGTTTTATTTTTATATGACTTTATATACCCTGTCCAAAACCTTTTTTACCGAGTATATATATAGACAGAAAATGCAAAAATAATGGTAGGTCACCATAATTGTTAAAATTGTTAAAATTTTAAAAATAATTTGTAATGTCTACGTCATGCCAAAAAGTTGAACCAGTCCATGAAATAGCTAAATAAGACATTTTTGAAGTCTAATCATTTATTCATTGGTCACAATTCTGCTAAAAGTGTATTAAAGTGAAGAATATTTAATTATAATAACATTTAAAGCTTATCTTTATGCAAAACCTATCTTTTTTTACAAAATCTGTTGAGACCATTACTCACAATTTTTGCACAAATTAGCCCATAATGATACAATTTCCTCTTCTTTTTTTTGTATGTTCCCAATAATAGAATTTGTTTAAACTTTCTAAGCACATAGTTTAACATATTTAAAACAAAATGTGCATTAAAAATGTGAGGTCCCCATGCTTCTTTAGAAAAAATTTTTTGAAACCCTAGCCCTATGCTAAAAGGCCATGTTATGTATGCAATTATATAAAAATGGTATATTTTCCTTTTCTATTATGTTTCTAATAACAGAATTTGTTCAAACTTCCTAGGCACTTATTTGAACATATAGTAAGAGTACAATAATGGACCTTTGGAAACGGCCGAGCACGACACATACGAAATATTGCAGTATCGGTTTGATTGAGACTGTTCATGAGAGGTAGTGAAATATGCTGGCTACCGCTCATGCCCTCTGGCACCGGGTTGAGCAGAACTCAATATTCATAAAAATCAACAGTACGAAATTGTAACCATCCCGAAGAAGGCAAGCATATGGCTGTGGATATAACAGTTTTTGTATCTTTATTTCATTCAATTATAGATCACCGTGCATATTGAGATTTAATATTGTTTTTTGGAACCCTACCATTATGCTTCAATTTTTTAATTTTGTATGAATGTTTACAAAATGCTATATTTTTCCTATTTTATTTATTTCTAATAATAGGCATTTATATAAATAAAGACAATAAATACAACTAGACATCAAGAGCAACATTCCTGTTAATGTTTAGGAAAAGTTTTAGAAGAGAAGTCGCCCAGAATTTTGCGCATGAAAAACGACAGAAAATGCCTTTAAATACAAAATACAGTTACTTTGCTGAAGAGAATTTCATAAGTATTTGTCCTTGACCAGTGACCCTGACAACTGAATGACAAATGTAAAGTATGCAACACACTATCTAGCGATGATACATACAGTTTTACCGAATAATCTTAAACAATAAGTCAGAGTTTACGTTTATGTTTACGGAGGTTACCTGGTTTTATATTGCCTATGATGCTACCTTGTTGGTTAGAGATTAGATCATTGCGGGGATTTCTTTATTTACACTGTCCTGTTTTAATGGGATGACAGTAGGGTAAGTGTGAGGTTTGGTGCACCCTTGAACCGGTTTAAAACCCCAGTGGCCTACTTTGCCACTGACCGTTCCAAGGCGGTAGCCCTATTGTCAACCCTTTTGTGTTTGTGATGTCTTTTGTATTTATTATTACTTTTGCCTTCTTGTTTGTCTGTTTGCGTGTTTGTTTCTGTGTTTTGTGGTTGACTGTCCTCCTTGAATGCTACTTTCCCAGTCCGATATTTTTATATTTCTTTGAACAGCACTGACAATGACTGTTAACAAAACATTAAAGTATGAGGCACATCTTCGCTTTTAATGATACTTGCCTACATTTTAGGAAAAGATTTCCAGCCGTTTTAAAATACTACCCTGAACAAGCATTTATGAAGTTTATGAAGTTTCTGACCTTGAGCCTGACTTATCAAGTCCTTGTTTGCACTACAGTGCGGACCTACGATGCCATTGCGTTCGGACGCTGTGGTTTCTATAGGACCCTATATCTCATTTTTACAACTTTTACTGACAAAACTAATTTAACATACATAGTTATGATACATGAATCTTTAAATGAACAGACGATGCAGTCACATACTATATCTCGCCTAAGAATGGAGGTAGTAAAACATAATATGATATGACATGACATAAATTATTGTCCTAGTAATTTCATGCACCTGATTCCGGATGTCTATTCATAACTCTTCCTCTCTAGTACAGCTCTAAATTAGATGTACAATGTGTTGATTAGCCGTAAAATAACATTTCAATTCATGCTTTGGACGCGCTAGTCGGAAACTCGTCCAGTATGTAAGATCTTTGATAAAACATGTATGCCAAACATTAATCACTAATGTGCAACAAAGCAAAAGTTGACAGACTACAGATAACGGACAGCCCACCACCACGGCAGACACTTTTTTGGCATTCTGCTAGTGCTAAAATAGTTGCCGAACATTTTTATTATGATTGGTACTCTATTGTTCAATAATATGTTTTTGATCGAATATTACTTACTTTAAATATCTAGTATGCATGCATAATTGTGCAACTACAATGTAACACTCAGAGCGCCTGATAAAGTTCCAGTGACAAATTGCTTTTTATTTCGTCATGTACAATAACATTTCTCATTTCGAAGTCGGGAACCAATCCACATTTAGGTGATTTTATGTGTTTTGTAAGGAGATGCTCTTTCATTTTGTTTTTGAGGTGGGACTGATATACACTCTATGGTCATATATTTTTAAAATAAAATCCGGGAAAGTTTTCTGTGCTTTTCATTAAAAAGTTGTCCGCCTCCATAGCACTTCTTTATTAGCCCAGCAATAAATGACAGATGAAATGGCTGGCTAGATGTTTTGTCATTGTCGGTGGAGTCTTGAAATTGAGTAATGGTGGCCGGTATCGTATTGCTGGCCCCTTTTCTTTTCTGTGTGGCTTTAGTTTGATTTTTACCACGTGTAAATTTGAATTAGATAATTTGCTTATGCTCACCCTGTTGTTTTTAATGCACATGCCTTAACACATTCTTTTAAAATACACCGATTTTCTGCTAAAGCTATTGTATGTTGACACATATTGCAACTGCTAAATCGAAAGCAAACGTTTTCACATGATATTTTGCATGTACTGCGATTAATTGTGACTGTTCTTGGTTATTATTCCTGTCTGCCACAAAGAAGGAATTCGCACTTCCTGGATATTTAACAATGTTTGTTCTTTCTGTGATTATATTCGATGCTTCACTGAATAATGCTACAAGAATTCTGTAAGGTACATTCACAATATTACTCTCAGTGGCAGTAACAGACAGGTTGCAGTTGTCATCGCTGGCATCATCACCTAGGACACTTGTTCTGATGGGTTCATGCAGCATCCTGAAATACATAATTTATGTTGACAAATTAAATACTACCGTTATATTTAAAACATATAATACACTATATTACTGCAGGGTGTCATGAAATTGTTTGATGTTTGCTATATTCCTGTAATACGTACACACTGCTTGAGTTGAAAATGTGTATTAATGAACTTACAAGTATGGTGATGTGATTTATAAACTGCGTAAGATTCTTGGTCATGATCACTTTCATACTATCTTTGTTAAACTTGTTAATACGTTTATCAAAATAGGTTATGACCCTATCATTTTGCAACGTACTGCATGCTTGGTGGTGGACCCATTTACAGTTCGCCACTATGCTTTCCTCTTTAATTGTACGATGACCGAACAGGCTGTGGACCCTATGTTGACGCTTACCTAAAGCCCATTGGGACGTGGCGTTTGGTGTTTGTCTTATGATCTTTCTTGTCGTGACCTTAATGGTTTATTCTCTTGTTGCTCTGACTTCTGCCAAGTCATTGAGTACCTTCATTGTGGCTTTCTAGGCTATTTTATTTTTTATTATATTTACACGAGCATATTTGTGTTTTACCTATATTGCCTATTGATGCTGCCTTGTTGGTTAGAGATTAGATCATGGCGGTGATTTCTTTATTTACACTGTCCTGTTTTAATGGGAGACAGTAGGGTGAGTGTGAGGTTTGGTGCACCCTGGAACCAGTTTAAACCCCCAGTGGCCTACTTTGCCACTGACCGTTCCAAGGCGGTAGCCCTATTGTCAACTATTTTGTGTTTGTGATGTCGTTTGCATTTATTTTTACTTTTGCCTTCTTGTTTGTCTGTTTGCGTGTTTGTTTCTGTGTTTTGTGGTTGACTGTCCTCCTTGGGTGCTACTTTCCCTGTCCGAAATTTTTATATTTCTTTTCACTATAAATTGTCACAAATAAAACATGTACAATACACTTGGACAGGATGATATTAATGTATACTGTCGTGAATCTCGCGCGCACGGAGGGAGGGAGATGGGAGGGAGATTTAATATTGCCATTTTCATTTAAAAGTACGACAACTTAATTTGTTCACAGTGCATAGTTTTTAGCTTCAACATTTCAATATTCAGTAGCCTTATTTGAGAAGGGATATCAATTACTAGCGGTATGTCCTGTGTTGACAACTGGAGTGTGTTTTTGGAAATCAACACCTTAGTGAATGCAGTTAAGATAACCTAATGGAAGCTACAGCATCAGCAAAATAATACAATTCCATCATTTCTCTTATTTTATTATCTCCATTATCTTGGCGAATTCGTAAGGGTCACATTTAGACTCAAGATCTAATTTTATTACAGAGTTTATACATTCATTTGCATTTTATGTGTAATTTAGGAGAAAATCCAAGACCACACAGACTTCTATTAAATAAAATAGAAATATATCTCCGTGTGTATGTCTTTCCTTTCAAATTGCTGATATTTTCTAATTTTGTATCAAATTCCTCAGGAGAAAATCAGTCTACTAAACCTGGTATTTTTGTTGAACCTTGGATACTACCGAAGATATCAGTTAGATATTCTTTAGCTAGTTTTTCTTGAATTTCTAAAGACTTTAATGTTCGTTCAGTGTTGTCGTACATATGCAAGTCGTACAATACATGTTTCCTTTGTTGAAAACATACTTGAATTGCATTTGATAAATTAACTTCTCCATCTGTTCCAAACACTTTCAAATAAACTAATTGTTGGCACTCTTGAAGGATGGTGGATGGTAGCTTAAAATAACTATCAAATGTTTTACGCTGGTGTGTAAGTGATGGGCCTATCATCACAGGCTCATTACCGAACTTATTCAATAACATGAGATGTTTGTATGTACAAACTGTAACAAAATAATTGCCAATATTGATAGTTGTATCGACTCCGAAGACTGAAATGTTTTCATTTTGTGTACAAAACGTTCAAGTTCTGTTAGTTGCCTATCTGATGACTTGAACATACTGAATTCTGGTGCTGTTCTTACATCTCTTACAAATGTTGACATGTACTTCTCTTGATATTTTGCTAAATCTGTACATACAGGACAGGGACTTTGAATGCAGTTTTTCTATTTACATTATAAATTTGTTTTCTGGTGTGTGGAAAACATGTAGAACTTTTTACACTTTCCGGATTCTGTTAGAATTGCATCAAAAAATGTTTTTAAGCTTTATTCTCGAAATTTCTTAATGTTGTCACATGTGGAGCGGTTTGTTCTTTTGTATGGTTTATCCGTTTCATTTGAATTTCCATGTGTTTAACTTCTGTTGGGATTATTTTTCCATCGAAGTAGTATATGCACAAAGTGTCGTTCGTAAACCACCTCAGAATCTGGGTCCTCCATATGAACAACAATACGGTGAAGACGATTATTCGACCCGTTTACATAGTTGTGCCTTATAACTTTAAATTGTGATTCACTTAGCTGAGAAACAATTTGAATATCTTCATTTTCTTCGGAGGCGTCCACAAATTTTGTATTTTTTCCAGTTTCTTTTCATTTTCCCATGCCATCACATAACGCATTTTTCCAATGTCCTATAGCTTGAATGCTAAAAATGAATGAAACATTTTCATCTTTGCAATTAGGAACGTATTTTGCAATCATATTGTCTAGCGGTGGATTTACTAATGATTTAACTATTTCTCTAGTTTTTATCCCTACTTTAAAATTTAAAACCGGAAGAAGTGGATCCTCGTGGTATAAGTTAATAGCTGTGTTCTGTTTGTCTTTTGGTGTGCCAAAGAAGGAAGCAAGAGGTGGCAATGACACCTCAGACGCTGATGATGATGATGTCGATGATGATAACCTTTCAAATGGCAACTTTCTTGTCGTAGGTTCAACAACGACTGTGACAGGTGATTTATTGTTATTTTAAGAAATAGGACTCAAAGTAATTTCAATTATCTCTATCTCGGCAGGGCTTTCCTTTCTTCTTTTTGGAGTTGGTAGCAACGTTTTAGTTGATCTTCTCTTCTTTTGTGGCGTTGATGTCTTTATTTCACCACCTCTGTCAGTCCTCCTGTATGGAAATATCATGTAAGTTGGTTTGATGACACTCTTTTCTTCAAAGAATACCTCTCCAACTCCATCTTTTCACAAATCATCTCCATCATTCTCCAAATTATCTTCATCTTTCTGAACCTCTGAAAAAACTGGTCATATTTATTAATATTTTATTTTTAATTGATGATAAAATGAAAACAAATGATACTTTGAACTGTGATACAAAAAAGACCTGCTAAGTTCATAACTTGGATAAATTATTATAAGTATACAAGTATAGTAAGATAAAATACTAAATAATGAAATCGCTTATTACCTTCTGTAATCCTGACAGCATTGGCATTAGTCTTTTGAAGGAATATATTTTTAGACATCTTCAACAATAAAGCGAGCATACGATAGAGCAATAGCAATCCTTTTCCGAGAAATGAATGTTTCCATAAAAAACAACCTGACCAAAACAACCAAATGAAATTCACAAAATGCTTTATTTGTATGACTGAACAGAGTTTAATCTTATATCTTTTTTGGAGCTAATTAAAGCTTACAAGGAGAATTCAGAAAAATGCCCAATCCTTACGAAAATGGACACACTTGGGTTTTTAGATGTGTGTGTGGGGCGGGGCGGGGGTGTCTATCGCCTTAAAGATGCTGTATTTTGCAAGTTATTTGTATTTCATTACACGTCAGGTTAAATATACAATTTGCTGATAAAGTATGGTATGATTTGGAAAAGAAAGGAGTAACTTCTTTTGTTTGCCTGTATTTTTCAAGATCTGGAGTTGAACTGCAAAACATTCTGAATAACCCTTAATATTATCAATTAACACCCACCTAACACCATGGCATATCATGGGGTGTCTTCCTAACAAAGAATGTGACCGCTTTGAACAATCTGGTAGCTTCTAATTAGTTTAAAAGATACATAAAAAGAAATGATATTGTTAGGACAAAAGGCTCAAATGCCTCAAATCAAGAAAGGCTATATATATTTGGAAAATGATCTTGATACCATCAAACCTTTAAATGTAAAATTGAAATAAGTGGAACATATAGGGGCATTTGCAAAACATTTTGTAGATGGTCACACAGAAAAACAAATTGAAGTCCAGGAGATTTTCTATTTTAATTTGGGGGTGTATTTATATCTTACAATTGTTAAGTAGCCTAATTTTCATTCATACTAGAACAGTTTTGAGTACTTTATAGCATAGCCCCTACTCCCACTGCACCCCCAACCCCACCCTTAAAGGAATAAATAAATATATATGAAATACATAGATTATCCTTTGTCCGCCAAATGGTACATGCAACTACATGTATACAAACTGGACACATGTCAGTTATCAAGTACATGTATTTTACATATGTAAGTGTATGCATTATAAATCTACTTGCATTAATTTAAATAAAACATAATTATTAAAATGTTGGAATTTCCATATTTCCATATTTCTTCGTTATTCTACCATTGTTTTAAATATATTATTGGTGCAACTTACAATTTGGTTAAAATTATTTAAATAATTGTTAATATGTTTTTCAAATCTTCCAGCTACACAGAAAAACTGACTGGGCGCTACAAATTCTTAAAAAATATCAAGATTGCCTTAATGCAAATATTGGCTCCAACGGCCACCACTGGATGACTTTATATAAAATCCAGGACAATTTTGACCAATCCAGGACCATTATCACCTGCGAGACATTATTAAAGGTAAAAACAACAAATTCTGCAAGAGCTAAACCAAAAACCGTCAAATTCATGGAACCGCTGCCCGTTTTATTCATCCCACCATAATTTGGACAGTCTTTTCACTTTCATGCTTCGCATACTTAAAGAACATGTTTTTAGCATGTTTTCCATTTTATTATGCATATACTTTATTATCACATAACATGGCTTCTGGGAGTGTAATAAAGACATGACTTATTTCTTGTTATATTACAGATGCAAATGAGGACCAAATCACAGTGTTTGTGTACAGTAAAACATTTAACCTCAGTTGTTTGCATGGTTTAAAAAAAATGCATTTGTAAGGTATCGTCTATAAAATGTAATTTGGGTGCCGTGTATTAACCGACCGAATAGGAAGCGAAATCAATCATTTTGTGCGGAAAACTTAGTAGCGCCACCAAGTGGACGGTCTTTTGGCGCAAAACAACAAAGGAGAAAGGCGCAGAAAAATGGTAAGAGGGTATTTCGGTAATTTCCATCAAGGGTGTCAAATATTTCAACCTTATAACGGTGTTCAATGCACCGCAATTGCGATTGCTTTGTTGTACTTTATGCAGAGTGATACCAGTCCTGGCTTAGATTTATTTTCTCATTCAGTTTTGTCTCGCGATTTGGATCATCTGTTGCACGAGGACACATTATTATACCGTATCAACTGCCGACAGAATTGCGTCTGTTAAATTACTTATTTCATGCACATTATGTTTATGACCCTATCATTTTGCAACGTACTGCATGCTTGGTGGTGGACCCTTTTACAGTTCGCCACTATGCTTTCCGCTTTAATGGTACGATGACCGGACAGGCTGTGGACCTATGATGACGCCTACCTAAAGCCCAATGGGACGGTGGCGTTTGATGGTTGTCTATGATCTTTCTTGTCGTGCCCTTAATGGTTTATTCTCTTGTTGCTCTGGCTTCTGCCAATATATACTGATAAAGGTGATCCTTTGTGAGTAACAAACACAATTAAGAAAATAAAGCAGCAGTCTCGGTTTTATTGAGACTGTTCATGAGAAGTAATGAAAGAAGCAACACCTATCACGCCCCCTAGCACCGGCTTAAGCGGTATTCTACTTCAAAGCAACCTATATTGGGCTCGTTGGTCCCAAAGGACCAGTAAAAATAACACTACTGATTCGTAGCATTGGGAGACTGTTTACAGGCGCCACACTGCACTAAACGAACGCTAGTGTGAATGTAATAAATACTGATAAAGGATAGCCTTTCTTGACATGCCAAGTCATTGAGTACCTTCATTGTGGCTTTCTAGGCTATTTTTTTTTATATTATATTTACACGAGCATATTTGTGGTTTACTTATATTGCCTATTGATGCTGCCTTGTTGGTTAGAGATTGGATCATGGCGGGGATTTTTTTTATTTACACTGTCCTGTTTTAATGGGATGACAGTAGGGTAAGTGTGAGGTTTGGTGCACCCTAGAACCGGTTTAAACCCCCAGTGGTCTTTGTTGCCACTGCGGTAGCCCTATTGTCAACCCTTTTGTGTTTGTGATGTCGTTTGCATTTTTTATTACTTTTGCCTTCTCGTTTATCTGTTTGCGTGTTTGTTTTTGTGTTTTGTGGTTGACTGTCCTCCTTGAATGCTGCTTTCCCTGTCCGATATGTGTATCGTTCCTTAGATACGTATTATGGGCCTATAAACAATCACGTAAATTCAGATGCAGGTCAGCTTTGCTTTTTTGAAGCTTTGAGTCAATCAGTTTTACTCTCGCATTACCATCTTCTGACTGTAAATGATTTAACCATAGCCATTTATGTAAATGAAGAAAGAAAGCAGTTCAGTATTTTTGAATCGCACCAACCGAACAGGCATGGCATCTTTGATGAAAATGGAGCCTGTGTTTTACTTCAGTTTAATTCAGAAGCTCCTTTGCGATAAGTCTTTTCATCATCACATAGTTCGACGTCTAGTAGCATTACACCACATACATAGTAGACAAAAATATAACCCGGGTATAGACGAGACTGCAAACACGAGAGCAGAATGCATATATTCAACAGTCATTGAGATCACACAACCACAGTTTTCACCAACATGTACAAGCTCATTCTTGGGTTGATTCATCATCACATAGTTCTAACACTACAGCCACACTAAATTCAACATATTACAATCAGGAAAACAGATCAACACAGAACTTGACAAATCTTGGTTGCAGTTTGAATATTCAACATAAATCAGGCACTCAAATTGATTCTTCAATTAAGCAAAGGTCAAGAGTAAATATTCCAAAGAAAACACAAGAGGTGAATGCACACAATCACAGTTATTTTTCAAATTATAAAAAGCAATCAGGAAGACGTAGTAGTAGGAACATGCAAAATTGTATGTGCCTCAAGACAAAAGTACTACTATCCAAGACGATGTATGTATTCTAAATGTTAGTTACGTCTGCAAAAGGTGTCAACATCCGGGGATTTGACATTTTTGGATGATGAATTTGATTCAAATCAAATTTCTTCATATGAACATGTTATTCGTCTTCGTCCTGATGAATATTGCAAGAGTTGTAATAGGTTTCTGTTTATTGATCAAGTTGTTCGCTTACCTGTAGTGACAAATTTGACCGATTTTTAGGCATTAATGCAACTTACACTTTGTGTGGCACTTGTAAGATGGCTTTATCAATAAACTTGGTTCCAAGCGTTTCAAAAGAAGGTACTTTTCTATTTAATGGCGACATTCCACCTGAACTAACTGGTCTTTCTTCTCTTGAGAAGAAACTCATTTCGAAGGTTTATATATTTATGACCGTTGTAATTCTACAAGGTAGAAAAGGGATTAGTTTTAAATTTGCCAGCAGAAATATAAGGTGTAGTCTCACAGTTGCCAGCAACTATTAAAATTGTTCTCATTTAATTGTTAGTTTTGCAAAAGACAGTAGTACACCACATGTAGTCAAACCCACATTGGTGTCTGCAGTACAGTTTAAAAATGCATTTCAGTGGCTAAAATACAACAATTGCTTGTATTCAGATTTTCATGATGACGATTGCCTTGGTGTAAATGATTTTGAATTGTCGGCAGAAGACAATGCGTTTGTTGAACAACAATTAAAGGAAAATGTTCTTATTCCAGTTGATAATTCAGATTCTCGAACTCTTACAATCCCAAATGGAAATAGTACACTTGATATTCCAGAAAATCCGAATGCGCCAGTTAATATTTTAAGTTTAGATGCTGGAGAAGAGATGGTGTTCCCTTGGTTATTTCCTTATGGCAAATATGATTACAATTTTGAAAGGCCTTTCAAAATGAAACCCAGTATGTACTTTCGGGTTTATTTGTATAATAAAAATGCGTTGTTTAGGAAGAACATCACTTGTTTGCTTCATACAGCAGTTTCTTTCAAAATCAGTTAACTAAAACAAGAGGTTAGAATTCACATGACAATAAGGGAAAATGTTTTGCTAATGTACCGGTCACTGCAGGTCATACATGCTGTACGATTTGTTAGCAACATTTCGTTGTTTAGGTCCTCCAACTCTATTTATAACTTTGCGGTTGATTTGCATTGGCCAGGACTAGGTATGGTTTTATAGAATACAGAGTTAAAAGAATATTTTGGCCTCTCATTTTTTACATCTATGCGCTATGATCCTTTACTGACAGCCACTCATTTTGATAGCAGATTTAGAGCTTTGATGAAACTTGTTATTTTGAGTGATAATTGTTTTTTAGGTGAGGTTGTTGATTATTTTACACGAATATAATTTCAAACCGGAGGGAGTCCTCATATTCATATGTTTCTGTGGGTAGCAAATCTCCCAAATACAATTGACCTTAACACAGCGTCACAATTTGTGTCTTATATCAACCAAACTATATATTCAAACATTCCTGAACAGACAGTTGATCCAGAATTGCATGAACTGGTAAAGCTTTTACAGACCCATCGTCATTCTTCATACTGTAGCAAACGATCATCTTGTCGTTTTGGATTTCCTAAACAAAGTTCTTCCACGACTCGTATAGTCACGCACATAAATCTATCGTCAAAATGTATGTTACTATACGACACCCTAACAGCTCTTTCATCAATGATTACAATCCAACCATACATAGACACTGGCGTGCTAATGTGGACATACACAATGCAGAAGGTGCTGCTTATTATGTCTGCTCTTACCTGTGCAAGTCTGAGCCTGATGACTTAAATAATGCTCTAGGAGAACCTATTCACTCGGGTTTCAGGCAAGACCCTTCAATTCCTAAACATGTTAAAATGTTAAAGATTGGGTTATGTGTTTTAAAACATATGAGAATGAGTAACCAGGAAGCAGCATATAGAATGGGTAACTTGCATTTGTTGCATTCAACAAGACATTTTTTGTTCAAATATTTTAGATTATTATCACAAAATACCGGCTTTTTTAGAATGGTTCAGTTTTTACAGGTTTGCGCCGTGGTTTATAAAATGCCTTCCTCCTAATAGTCGTGTAAGCAGGTCAAATACATTTGAACGAGTTTATTGTGCATTTTACCATGTATGGTTGCTCAACCCGGGGCTAGAGGTCGTGAGCGGTAGCTAGCATATTTCACTACCACTCATGAAATGCTAGCTACCGCTCATGAACAGTCTCAATCAAACTGAAACTGCAATATTTCGTATGTGTCGTGCTAGGCCGATTCCAAAGGTCCATTATCGTACTCTTTTTTAAAAAAGAAAAGCAGATTCAGCGTTATTCGTTTCCCCAAATTGCCATTAGGCAGTGATGCATATTTTTACAGTTTACTAGTTCCACATAGAGACGAAAAGGAACTTACAAACAATTTCGATTCTGCCAAAGATGCTTTTAATGCAAAACAAGCCGAGTTGAATGTTTATACTGACCATGTGTTCATCTCTCTGACTGCAGAGATAGAAGATGTAGCGCAACGCATAAGGTTATATGAAAACGAACTGGATTCTCATCAAAACTCTTCCTCCAATGTTCGTGAAACCGATAACAATCACATGGACAACATTACCTCCTCTTTCTGTAATCATAACCCCTCTGCAAATACATCAGAATTCTCCTCTTCCGATGACTTTGATCATGCTGATATAGTTGACATGAATTCACTAGAATATTGTGCTATGTCTCAGGATACATTCACTGATCATCTGACAAAAATGTCCAGCTGCCAGTTGAAAGCCTTGCAATAGATCCAGTCATTCTTTGAAAATTCAAAAGCATCTAAAATTCATCTATTCATAACAGGTGGAGCTGGTGTTGGGAAGTCTTTCGTTACGCATATTCTAATTGCATATTTACAGTTGCATACAAGCACATTTCCCGGTATATCTCCGGTTGTTGTTTCTGCCCCTACCGGTACCGCTGCGAGAAATGTGACTGAATTGACCATTCATTGTTAAAGATATCTGTATCTGCTTATTTAGCATATGAAGAGCTTTCTGGACATGCTTTAGCCACGTTAAAAGGTTAATTTACGCATGCTCAAACCATGGTTATTGATGGAAAAAGTATGGTCAGTGACAAAATGTTAACTTATATCAGCAGACGATTATCTGATGTAAACAATGATATAAATGTGTTCGCTAATTTGAATGGCACCTTGGTTGGACATTTTTTCCAACTGAGACCAGTTCATGGAAGTTCTGCTTTTCATAACCATTTACTCTGGCAGCTTTTCCATCCAATTGTCCTTAGTCAAAATAAAAGGCAATCTGGAAATTTACAATACGCACAACTTCTGAATAGAGCTCGTGTTGGTGTTCTTAATGAAAAAGTCATTGAATTGTTGATAAATCGATTAAATTTTATTCCCGATGAAATTCTACACCATTAGCATGTTTTCCTTCTGCGAAGTGATGTTGTGAACAGCATAACGGGCACTGTTTCTTACTTTCGAAATATGCTGTATATGCTGTATGATCCTTTACTGACAGCCACTCATTTTGATAGCAGATTTAGAGCTTTGATGAAACTTGTTATTTTGAGTGATAATTGTTTTTTAGGTGAGGTTGTTGATTATTTTGCACGAATATAATTTCAAACCGGAGGGAGTCCTCATATTCATATGTTTCTGTGGGTAGCAAATCTCCCAAATACAATTGACCTTAACACAGCGTCACAATTTGTGTCTTATATCAACCAAACTATTTATTCAAACATTCCTGAACAGACAGTTGATCCAGAATTGCATGAACTGGTAAAGCTTTTACAGACCCATCGTCATTCTTCATACTGTAGCAAACGATCATCTTGTCGTTTTGGATTTCCTAAACAAAGTTCTTCCACGACTCGTATAGTCACGCACATAAATCTATCGTCAAAATGTATGTTACTATGTATACGACACCCTAACAGCTCTTTCATCAATGATTACAATCCAACCATACATAGACACTGGCGTGCTAATGTGGACATACAAAATGCAGAAGGTGCTGCTTATTATGTCTGCTCTTACCTGTGCAAGTCTGAGCCTGATGACTTAAATAATGCTCTAGGAGAACTTATTCACTCGGGTTTCAGGCAAGACCCTTCAATTTCTAAACATGTTAAATTGTTAAAGATTGGGTTATGTGTTTTAAAACATATGAGAATGAGTAACCAGGAAGCAGCATATAGAATGGGTAACTTGCATTTGTTGCATTCAACAAGACATTTTTGTTCAAATATTTTAGATCATTATCACAAAATACCGACTTCTTTAGAATGGTTCAGTTTTTACAGGTTTGCGCCGTGGTTTATAAAATGCCTTCCTCCTAATAGTCGTGTAAGCAGGTCAAATACATTTGAACGAGTTTATTGTGCATTTTACCATGTATGGTTGCTCAACCCGGGGCTAGAGGTCGTGAGCGGTAGCTAGCATATTTCACTACCACTCATGAAATGCTAGCTACCGCTCATGAACAGTCTCAATCAAACTGAGACTGCAATATTTCGTATGTGTCGTGCTAGGCCGATTCCAAAGGTCCATTATCATACTCTTTTTTAAAAAAGAAAAGCAGATTCAGCGTTATTCGTTTCCCCAAATTTCCATTAGGCAGTGATGCATATTTTTACAGTTTACTAGTTCCACATAGAGACGAAAAGGAACTTACAAACAATTTCGATTCTGCCAAAGATGCTTTTAATGCAAAACAAGCCGAGTTGGATGTTTATACTGACCATGTGTTCATCTCTCTGACTGCAGAGATAGAAGATGTAGCGCAACGCATAAGGTTATATGAAAACGAATTGGATTTTCATCAAAACTCTTCCTCCAATGTTCGTGAAACCGATAACAATCACATGGACAACATTACCTCCTCTTTCTGTAATCATAACCCCTCTGCAAATACATCAGAATTCTCCTCTTCCGATGACTTTGATCATGCTGATATAGTTGACATGAATTCCCTAGAATATTGTGCTATGTCTCAGGATACATTCACTGATCATCTGACAAAAATGTCCAGCTGCCAGTTGAAAGCCTTGCAATAGATCCAGTCATTCTTTGAAAATTCAAAAGCATCTAAAATTCATCTATTCATAACAGGTGGAGCTGGTGTTGGGAAGTCTTTCGTTACGCATATTCTAATTGCATATTTACAGTTGCATACAAGCACATTTCCCGGTATATCTCCGGTTGTTGTTTATGCCCCTACCGGTACCGCTGTGAGAAATGTGACTGAATTGACCATTCATTGTTAAAGATATCTGTATCTGCTTATTTAGCATATGAAGAGCTTTCTGGACATGCTTTAGCCACGTTAAAAGGGCAATTTACGCATGCTCAAACCATTGTTATTGATGAAATAAGTATGGTCAGTGACAAAATGATAACTTATATCAGCAGACGATTATCTGATGTAAACAATGATATAAATGTGTTCGCTAATTGAATGTCACCTTGGTTGGACATTTTTTCCAACTGAGACCAGTTTATGGAAGTTCTGCTTTTCATAACCATTTACTCTGGCAGCTTTTCCATCCAATTGTCCTTAGTCAAAATAAAAGGCAATCTGGAAATTTACAATACGCACAACTTCTAAATAGAGCTCGTGTTGGTGTTCTTAATGAAAAAGTCATTGAATTGTTGATAAATCGATTAAATTGTATTCCCGATGAAATTCTACACCATTAGCATGTTTTCCTTCTGCGAAGTGATGTTGACACTCATAATATGTTGATGCAGGCTCTGTTAAGTTCACAAAGATACACTGCAGACGCAGTTCATTATTTTTCCGAAATTGATTCCAATGTAGGTGCAGAAGTTCCATCTGACTTTATTCCAAAATACGACAGAGGTGCGGAGGGTCTCGAAAATAAACTTCATCCTGAGATGTTTATTATTTAGTATGTGTGTCTTTAGTTAGTTTCTCTGGATGTGGTCTTTATTGTTAGAGATTTCCTTTTGATGGGATGTAGTTTTGTTTACACTGTCTTGTCTATTTGGGCACTGAAGACAGGATAATAGCGAGGGTTGTGCGCATATAAAATCGATTCAAGCTAACCAGTAGGCCTTATTGCCTACTGACCGTTCCAAGTCGGTAACCCTGTCTTCACCACCCTTTCTGTTGTTTTTTGTCTCTTTCATTGTAGTTTCAAGTCCTTGTTTGCAGTACAGTGCGGACCTACGATGCCATTGCGTTCGGACGCTGTGGTTTCTATAGGACCCTATATATCATTTTTCAATCAAGTGCCTCGACCATATGTTTCTCTGAATGATTGGACAGTTTTCGGTTTATCTTCTCTACATAATAACTACTTATAAAACCACAGCTCGGATGTGTATCATGCGGTCATGCGGGCATGTCGGGATTGCCATTTATGATTATTTTATAAAGATTGCAATTATGCTGCCATAGTAAAATATTGTCATATAGTAACTTTGTAGTAAACATAACGGAAGCATATTAACAATTTGAACGCTAATAGGGGAAATACAGTATATATATCATCTGGCATGCACGCATACACATTTTCATGCCAGTTTACTGTTGATTCATAAATCTGAATGAACATAATATCAAAATGCTATTTAAAAGAGTGTAGTAATATAGTTTAGTATTATTGTTGAGAAAGAGATAAAATCAGAGAATAAATTATAATCTATCTTCTATTTATTGGCTCAATTTCCAATAATAAAATATGCACCCTATTTAATGTAAACAATGTCTGAATTAACAGTCTTCGAAATCAGCCGGTAGCCTGAAGCCCGTAGTCAGTAAACATCAAGTCGGGTATGTAACCTTTGCAAACTAAAAGTTAGACGAAAATGTAATGCCAAATGATAAACGAGATTGCGTGTGAACTAATTTAAGAGTCGATTTATTTTGTTTATACATTGCCGGAAATGATTCTCAGTTCCAGAACAGACTGGTTTTCTGCGCCGAAGTTGGGGATGAAGGAGCAGTATTTAGTATGAATTAATACCGCGATGTAAACCAGGCTGATAATGAACTGGAGATCATTTCCTGTCTACTTTGTAACCTACGATGAGCTTTCTTCGTTAACTCGAAGGAGCAAATCCCGCCAGAAAAGACTGGCGCAAAAATGAGTAATGGCAAGTCATATGGCGGGCTAGTAGCTCAAAATGTGTTTAAGGATAAGAGAATCACATCAACTTTGGTTCTTTGTTTTTTAAATAAGAACTATGTGACTATTAACTAGAAATATCTAGTGTGATCACTGCTTCGATCAATTTGTTACTCATAAATTTTGTATAAGTCGGTTGTTTTCATTTCATGTTTTTTATTCTTCATATTGCAATGTCCCAAATGTCTAAAATTTGAAGAAACAAGTTATTTTCTCAATGCAAATAGCCTTTTACAGCCCAAGGGCTTATTGGCAAACTTATTTTTTTATTATCTACAGAATTCAGTACTGTGATGCTATTTGATAAACAATCATTATTTTGTCTTCTGCCATTTGATACAGATCTGTATATACATGAATATATAGTACTGTCTGGACTGGTTATCAATCTTGCTTGTTGTGTTGCATATGTTCTAACGCTGTATTAAATCATATAATAAATCTTTGTTAACACTGTCGATTACAAACTAATGATTACACGTTTGGTGGAACAAAAATGCCTTATACCCTCTTCACCTTATTTTGTCTGCCAGACTTCTCAAGAAAATCAAAGTACCGAAGGTACTGAGAGCATGGTGACCTATGATTTGTGCATCCATGTAATGGAATGTTTCTTTCCAATCACGCATGACATGGATGGACTGGAAATGTGTCAACTCTTTTTAATAACAATACATCATTGCATGTAATAATACATCAATGCATTGTTTAATGTATCTGGAACTAAGGCGATTAAAACAAAAAAATGTAAGGTATATACAGGAATAAAGAAGGGGACAAAAGGAATGATTGATTATAATGAAAATTAATCTTCGAAACGCTTTATCATCTTCACAGGTGTTATCAAAAAACATCTGCAGTCATCACCTATCAAAGTCTGAGTCATTAGAAATGAATATAGCGTCAATAAGGTCAAGACAGCTAATTTTGCCAATTCAAGGGGAGGTAATTCATAGACCCTTTGACCAACATAGCTGAATTAAATCAGGAAACAACCTTGCATTGATATCGACCTACTATGCAAGTATGATTAAAATCAAATGAACAAGAGTGTAGTCAGTAGTCAGAGTGTAGCTGAAAGACAGCCATATCCCCCGCTGCACAAAGATTTATAATATACAAATTTAAACATGGAATGTCACTGTAAAATGACAAATTCTCCCTGAAGCTTCCGTGTTCCAAAAAGTGTGACCTTCAACTAAAAGAACATATGTTTTAAATACAACTTGTAGTAGAGACATACAGACTACACATATACAAAACATAACCTATAAATCTTTGTGCTCATTTGATTTTAATCTCACAACTCGGAGTACCTCTGGTCTCGGGATACCGTTGTTATTTATTCTCACAACTCGGAATACCACTGGTCTCGGGATACCGTTGTAGTTCATTCTCACAACTCGGAGTACCACTGTTCTCGGGATACCGTTGTGATTTAATCTCACAACTCGGAGTGAACATGATGTTCATACACAATTATTTCGTTGTTATATTGTTCAACCATGTATGTGAACGCTACTGAGAATTTCACGATTCATATCACTAATTGTAATATTTACGTGGAATTTTTTTTAAGTCGGCAAATCGTTTGTTGACAATAATCACCAAAGTCACGGTAAATTTCGTTTACTACCTTAGGCCTAAAAAAAAAGTATTTTGTTTCCTGTCACCCAACCGAATCGCCGTTTTTACCCTCGACACAACAACTTTTACCCCTTCATTTTTGTGTTGCTTTGTTGTGTTTTAGCCTTAACAGAAAATAATTCGATCAGTTTTGCATGTAATTTGAAAATTGTAATAAAAGGTAACATATGTGTGTTTAGATCTACTCTTGTTGTGTAATGTATTTCTCTCAATGCTACATTCATACGTTCGAGTCCCGCTTGTTACGCGTTTGCACATTGAATAATGTTTGACAGCTACTCACTAACTCGTGGCAGGACTGTGGTTCTACGAGTTTGTTTCAAAACAGATGAGGTCTACCTCTACCTCTACCAAATTGACGCATAGATAAAAGTCGTAAAAATCTTTTAAAAAATCCCCCCACTCTCCACACACACACACACACACACAATTTGTTTCCGACTTAAATCTAAAAGGGAGTACATCAGGCCTTTTATGGGGGTCTATAGGTGTCCGATTTAAAATTGACAAATATTAATATTTTATTCTACATGACCAAAATATAATGAGCCTATAAAATCTTTTATTTGTAAAGAAATTAATTCTGCACAGTAATACGTGCTATCCTAGGTGACGCACCAGGGTTAATTTTAGCATATTACGTGCGGGTCCACCCTAGCTATATGGTGTTCTGAAACTTTAGACATTAACAAAATGGTTCTAGCTTCACATTGTGATTGATAGTGTTTTCTATCGTGAACAGGAACAATTTTATTATTTAAGCTGTTTCTAGAAATATTCTGATGTACCCCTTTTTAGAATGAATGAATGAATGGTGTTTTACGGCACGTCGACACATAAATAGGTCATATTGTGCGCAAAAATTTATGAAAATGAAGTATTAATTAAAAATTAATGTAAGTATATAAAGATAAAACTATTAAAAAATAAGGGATGATCAGGTGTAATATAAACTATGTATGTAAATCAACAAATGCCCGTCAACGGGTATATAAACAAGTAAATATATATAAGAACACATTACAATGATTTATATAGTCTGATCTCTTTCAGGAAATCTAAAACAAGACTAAAATCTACAGTATAAAATAACTCTTTCATAGTATTAACATTTTAGTACCTTTGACGCATAGGATCAAAGTCTACACATTCCAATAATATGTGTTTGACCGTTAACGGTGCAAAGCAGGGTATACATTCTGGTAATTGCTCACCTTGTAATAAATATGAATGAGTAAAACGTGTATGCCCTATCCTGCACCGGGCTAGGACAACTTCCTCTCGACGAATGGGTCTACTAGAAGAACGCCATTCTCCGAGTAACGGTTTAATTGGATGGAGTTTATTGTTAACTGAGAAATCCCAAGCGGCTTGCCAAGAGTTACGAATATATGTGTTAATACAACTTTTAAAATCAGTATAAGGTAATTTGGTATTAGTTATATATGTAAATCTAATGCTGCCTTAGCAGCACTATCAGCTCTATCATTACCACGTATTCCTACATGGCTTGGAAGCCAGCAGAAAATAATAACATTATCAACTATAAGAGAATTGTACTTTTCTAAAAGTTGAAGCACAACTGGGTTATCATGTTTCATATCACCCAGTGCTTGAAGAGATGAAAGGGAATCAGAAAAGATTACAAAATGGTCTTCATCAGATTCCTGAATATAATTTAAGGCAAGTTCAATTGCCTTAAGTTCAGCTGAAAAGATAGAGGCCTTGTCAGGCAGGCGGCTCTTTATGCTGTGTTTGTGAACAACAGCTGCTGCAGCTACCTTATCTCCGTCTTTAGAGCCATCTGTGTAGATATGTTGAAAGTTACTGTATTTCGATTTAATTTCATTAAATTTGCTTTGAAAGACAGTAGGGTCTGTGCTAGATTTGTTATTATTACAAAGATCAAAAATAATTGTTGGTGTCCAAAGTCCACGGTGGAATTTGTGGTACTTTGTACTTGGCAATCAAATTTAGGTCGATTTCAGTGTCTCTTAATTTTGGTTTAATACGAAGACCAAATGGTCGAATGGCCTTCGGTTTTCGATCAAAAAGAGGTTCACAACTAGGATTAAAAACATTATCGAAAGTTGGGTTTGAAGGGTTTGACTTTAATTTAATGGCGTATTGAAGAGCTAATTTGTCCCGTCTATGAGACAGTGATGGTTCATTAGCTTCAACATATAGACTTTCGGCTGATGATGTACGAAAGGCACCTAATGCGAGTCGTAATCCTTGATTATGTATAGGGTCGAGCATCTGCAAGTACGACTTGCGAGTCGATCCATATACTATCGAGCCGTAGTCCAGCTTGGATCTGATAAGAGATCTGTAAAGTCGCAACAGGACTTTTCGATCTGCTCCCCAATTAGTGTTTGCAACAACTTTAAGTAAGTTAAGAGCTTTAAGGCATTTGGCCTTCAAGTATTTAAGGTGTGGTATAAACGTTAATTTACGGTCGAAAATAAGACCAAGGAATTTTATCTCATCCACTACTGGTATTGGTGACCCATCCAGTGTTAGATGAGGGTCTTCATGATGTTTACGAAGTTGACAAAAGTGCCTGAATTAAACCAACTATTTTGCATAAAAAAATATAATTAGAATAAAAAAAATTGGGTTCTGCTCAGATTCGAACCCATCCCGCTCGCTTTATAATCCATAATTTTATGGGACTGCCGCTCTCCCGACTGAGCTAACAATCCTTTACAAATTTTGATGATCTATAAGGTATTTATTCTAAAACCGCAGTGTCCGAATTGACCCGGTCTATACCCAGTCAGATCTTGTTGATCGGCACACTTATTCAGGATTATTTTACGACCGAAACAGTTGTTTTAACTTCATAGCAAGGGAGGTAAAGACTTCAGAATATTACACAGCGTACTTCAAAATAAGCTGAAATCTTATTCCGGAGAATAGGCACAAAGGATAGCAGCTTATGCGATAACCATTACTGACCAAACCTATTACATATTATATGAAGACTATAAAGGCCATGTATATTTCTTAAATATATAAATCCAAGTAAGATGGAAGATATGCGTTTGATGGTGTTGCAAAAGAGAAATACATTATAAAATTAACTGGTTACAAATCTCAATCACTATCCTAGGAGAACAATGCAGCGTATGAATATATTTTACGCAAGATCACGTGATGATCATGTGATGATGATTGATCTATTTATAGAACGCACAGCTAAACGATGAAACAATAGATGAAATAGCTATATAAATAATATATAACTTAAACCATGTATCGAGGAAATTATTTGAAATTTCTAAATGACATTACCTTATTTATATCCACACTAGAAAAGAAGAAACACCTTTTAAAATATGGGTCTTCTTTTTCAGGCAATGCGTCGATTCATCAGTGAGGCTGTAGATAGGATCCGTGAAAAAACACGGTAACTATAGCTTGGTGAACAAGTTCACCATGCTAAAAACGAACAGTGACACTGAAAGTGCTCAAGAAATCCAAAGAGCTAATAACATACCAAAGTTGGACGACAGAGATGTCATACTTCAAAATACTAGCAGCCGATAAAAATTAATTATTAATGATCAGCGTGTAGCAGAATCACAAGTTTACGTTTATCCGGGAGGCGTGACCTACAAGTTCAGTAACCTGATCAAAAAGGGAGACAGGTGTTGAATTAGTCAGCACAAGTTCAGTATGAAATGCAGCTAACATGTAAACTGCAAAGTATCCAGATCATAGGCTGGTCTTCAAGGACGATAGTCAACCACAAAACACAAAAACAAACACGCAAACAGACAAACGAGAAGGCAAAAGTAATAAAAGAAATGTAAACGACATCACAAACACAAAAGGGTTGACAATAGGTCCACCACCAAGCATGCAGTACGTTGCAAAATGATAGGATCATAACCTCTTTTAATAAACTTTTTAACAAGTTTAACAAAGATAGTATGAAAGTGGTCATGACCAAGAATCTTACGAAGTTTATAAATCACATCACCGTAGAAGTCAGATTGTGATAGTCCTTGTCGCAGGAAGTCTACAGTTGTAAGTAAAAAGCGTTAAGCGAGATTATAGACATTCAGTACAGTGAGTCAGAGCAGTATGCACCCTTTGTAAGAACTTGGTAAAATGTGCTAGTTTGTAAAGCGCTTAGTTTCGCAAATGTATTTTTGGAAAGCATTAAAAATTAATGTATTTTCTTCATCTGAGAGTTGTTCTTGACTGAAAAGCAAAGTATTTACACTTAGCGGATGAAAACGTCGAGTGGATTGAAATAGAGTAAGTCGTTGTATGTGAAATCTATAACAATTAAACATAAAATGTTCTGCATCTTCTATTACATGTCCGCATTCGCAACTTGGTGATGGTCGTAAATGATTTGTATAAAGATCGTCATTAAGATTGTTACATGCATTACGAATTCTCGCGTGTATAACGGCAAGTGGTCGCGGACCATGTAAGAAGAAACTAGGAACTGTAGGGCTAACATATATTAAACTTTTAAGTTTACGTTTAAAGATAGCAAGAGATTCGGAGTTTCTAATTTCGATTGGTAAGTTATTCCACAGAGTAATAGATGATGGTACAAATGATCTGGAAAAAAGTTCCGTTCTTCTTGCCATTGTCTCATAGTTGTTATTGTTTCTTAGGTTATAAGGGTTATTTTCCTGGACAAATGGAGGGAAAAGGTTAGTAACATAAGGAGGCATTATGCCGTTATTGACTTTATAAACAATGGCAAGTTGTCTGTCGGATAATGAGAGCCATCCGATTTCAGATAATAATTTTGTATTAATACTGATCTTGTTAATCCAGTAACAATCCGTGCGGCCTCATATTGGAGTTTTTCAAGCTTTTCTCAATCGTAGACAGAACACCCATCCCACACAATAGATGCTTATTCTAAGATGGGACGCATGTATGAAAGGTAAATCTGATTAAGTGTTTTACGATTCAATTTGAATTTAAAAAGTCGCATTAGGCCTAAAACTTTTGACGCAGAAGCTATTATACTGTTAATGTGTTCATGCCATTTACCATCTGAACTCAATATTATTCCCAAATGTTTATGGTTTTCTACAAATGTAAGCTGAACGTCATTACAGGAAATGACGTGGCGTCCCCGTTGTATCTTAACAATAACGTCAACAATTTTAAAACAAAATGTAGATCTATTTCTTTATCATTTCCTTAAGGAAAACTAATTTTCGATATAGCATGAAAATAAAATGCAGTTATGATTTGTAATATTGTGACTTTTTGAACTTTCCGTTTCAAAAGCAAACACTTTTTCAAACGCCCGTTTCATTCTTCGAAATGTTCACGAACTTCCATTTTTCAATGTTGTCTCTCATTTCTCATAGAAAGTAGGATACCTGTCAGAGAGTAGACTTATTTATAAAATATTGTTCAACTGTACATGCATGAATTCGTGGAATTCGTGGTCTCTGGACAAATATCAGTTCGCATTTCGTGTTGTTTTATCAGAAAATGTGATATCACGACTAAAAACGGACTATTATCAAAGAGTGGTATTAATCAAGTAAAATAAAGGCAAAACATGAGTGAAAAAAACAAAATGTCTAATTAATAATGATATTTATTGCTTCAATGCTTCATTTGTGATTGCATGTGAATTCCAAAATCACGTCTGCTCATCCAGAGATTTTCACTCAATTTCCTGTTGAAAACCAAGGCAATGATATGAATAGCACAATTTGATTTTGCCACACCTTTGTTAAGGTTAGTGTTGTATTTTAATGTACAAATGTTGGTTGCAGGTTATCATATTTGCTAGCAGTGTACTATTCTCAATAATATTCAACATTCGGTTTTGAAATACAGAATTTAATTCCTCAAGAATTATTTTGGTAAGGAATTGAATATCATATAATAAAACTAGTTTTTTATTTTACAATGATATATCAGTACATTGTCATTCTAGCCTCTTTTTCTCTTTACCATCTTCATTTTATCTATATTATAGATATTTCTTAACTTTGTTTAACTCCTTCCAAGTGTCGCCACTAACTTTTATTTAGACGGGAAGGTGTGCTAACTGTGAGATCCCTTGCAATAAAAGACGAATCAAACAAGCTGGTGAATGTGGCCTTGTTTGAAACAAACGCCACCTTAAAATATGTTCCAAATGCCGTGGTTGAAGTCACTGGGCTGTACATGAGGACATTTCAAAATAGGATACAGCTGACATCCTCCCCTGCAACAACCTGCCAGGTTTGGTCTTTATCAGTTTACACATTGTCATTAACCAGACCAAAAAGTCCAGCTCATTTTTTTTGTATATAATATTCAATCAACACGTTCAATATACCAACATATCACAAATTAAATAAACCCTAGAAAAAAGCTCCAACAATCAGTACAGTTTTCTTGCCCATGCAATGATACAATACATCTAACATGCTCTCGTGGATTTATACAGATTTCTGATGTCCAGTAATTGAAACAGGCAATTTGATTTGTTCAACTAGTGACATTCCATTACTTTTATGTCACGTACGTTTATGAACCTCAAAATGCTATCACAATGTTATCCAGGTTCTTTGTGACGGTACGTTAGTCCATGCATCATTAATTTAAATATATTTCTTTCTATATATGCTTTTCATAACTTGCAAGGTTTCTATAAAACCACACCAAAATGCTCCTAATGCATTTATTATCACATGCACTATTTCGCTTTAATTAAGTACTAAGTATATACATGTGACGAACGATGCCTCATGCTAAAACAGGCGTTGATCAAATCATAGTATTGGTGCAATCTTAACCACTCCACAATACGCATTGACATGCACTCTGTGACCATTCCTACATACTTGCATTGAAATCAATAATGTCCTGATAATCTATATGCAAAGCAATTTTGTGTTCCACATTACAATTACCAATGGTTTTCTACATAGCACATATATTTCAGCCTATATTAAAGTAAAAAATAGGTCTGTTTCTGGTCTTCCGACCGTCCCCATTTTTTCCCGCCGACTTTAATAATAATAATTTAACAAAAATAAAGATCACAAAAAATATTTAAACAAAGATGACAAAGTTTGGTAAAGATCAAATTAAAAATGAAAACAAAATCGCGCAAACAAGCCAAACGTTAACGGAAGACAGACGACGAACGGGTGTCGGACAACGCGCCAGTAGGGCTAATAATTGCAATAAATTGTTCTAGGTTGTATTATCGTGACTGGCGGCACGAAACTAAAGTCTCACTTTTTACTATGTTTTATTATTAATATTTGCATTTATGATTTTGATACTAGCAATATGCAAATTAACAGATATAAATGGGGTTCAATATATATAAAAAAACGGTCTCCATAATTTATGCAGTTTATTCTGTTTTTATTCTGTCATTGATATCAAAATGCTACCTAAATTTACATATCTTTTCAAATGCAGACATAAACAAAAAAGCAAGTTTCATATTATTGATATAAATCAAGCGAATGCTGCACATTCCAAACATGACGTTATAATTTTTATATACAGTCTAGTAATAGATAGGTTTCTACATCGTCGCCGAGAAGAGAGAGCGGCAAAAAAGAAAAGAAATCCTTACCGACCTACCAACTGACCTTCTTTTTGTTTGGCTTACCACAAAATGGAAGTTGTTTCTACAATTTCTTTATGCTCAAGATTATTCATTTTCGGATGTGGTTTTCAGTTTCTACCGAATGACATGCTAGTGTCGGTTGTAGTACAGGATAACGATGTCTTCAACGATGATCCAGACTTCAATGTCCTTGACTAGGACACAGACACAGAAAGCTTGATTATGGACTCGATCACCGAGACAGCAATATACGATTGTTGTGCTAAATCTGGTTAGTATACCTCACAACACTCACAAAGCTTCCACTTATGCATTGCACCAAAATACAATTAGTAAAGTACGCTAGTATTATGTATTAAACACGAAATACCATGTTTTAACTTTTTCACGTATAATGTTGATAGTATTCAGCAATTACGTCTTAGGATTTAAACTATTTTATTAAGAAACTTCTTATTCAATCGCTTACTTTTTTCATGTTATAGTTTATTTCAATTGAAGGAGTAGATATTACAAAATTAAATATTTGTCCTTATACCAACTTAAGATATAGCCTGCACATGTTCATTATCATGAATTCAATTTTTACCTTAACTTTTCTGATGGCTGTTTTCATCACTTAAGTTGTCGTCATCGTCTGCGTCTGGGTTACAGCTTGTACGTCGCAAACTATTTTGCATAACTGACTGCAACTTGGCACATGCATTTAACATCATAAGACAATACCACATGGTCAGTTTCTATAACTCTGGGGTCTCGTTTAACACAATTATGGCCCCTGTTATACTTAGAAAACTCACTTAAAGTTTGTATGAAAGCTGGGTTAAAGTTTGTACGTAACCTTGTATGACGGAAAGTACTCTTCATAATTGATTAAAACTTCACACGTGCATACAACATCATTATACAAAACCACAGAGCCAGGTTTTATAACTCATGGGACTATTTTAACCAAATAATGGCCCCTTTTATACTTAGAAATCTCAGTTTATGTTTAAATGTAAGCTTGGTTAACAATTGTATGTAAGCTTGTCTTTCGTCAAGTACTTTACATAATGGATTGAACCTTCACACATGCATTCCGCGTCATTCGCCAATACCACAGAGCCACGTCTATTACTCTTGAGGTCTAGTGTAACAAACTTATGGCCGCTTTATACTTAGACAACTGAGTTAAAGTTTCAACCCTTTTGTGTTTGTGATGTCGTTTGCATTTATTATTGCTTTTGCCTTCTTGTTTGTCTGTTTGCGTGTTTGTTTCTGTGTTTTGTGGTTGACTGTCCTCCTTGAATGTTACTTTCCCTGTCCGATCTTTTTATATTTCTTTCTATGTAAGCTGGGTTAAAATTTCTATGTACGCTGTTATCTCGCAAAGTAATTTCTATAATAGATTAAAACTTCACACATGCATTTCATAAACCCCAGATATATACACTGCAATGTTATATAACTATTTTGTCCAATTCAACTTACCTTATTTTAACTTATTTTCAGCTTGTAGAAAGAAGTAAATGCTCGAGGCAAGTGTGTGGGTTGTGGTGGAAAAGCCCGCGCACAGACTTTCAAGATAAAGTTATGTATTTTGCTTGATTCTTTGTAAAAAGCAATCACTGTTTTTGAGACTTATGGCTATTTCCATCTTCGGCCAACTACCAGGCAGTTCTGAAGATGAATTTGTCCAGGCGCTTATTTTGCAGTTGCCATTGACATATCGAGGCAAACTGGCAAAATACACAATCTTTGCCATAAATAAGTAACTCCAAAGAGTACCACTATCAGGCCAAAAGTAAACTATGGTGTTGTCATTTTTTGTCCAAAGACACATTCATTTGAATCGGTATCAAAGCTGTCATAAACATTCCAGATAAAATGGCAAAAAACATGTTTCTTCGGCCATTCCATCCGATATTCAAACCTTAACATTTATTGTTTGCATTCCACAACACTTTTTCACTTTAATACTTTCAGTAAATTACCTTTTTCATAACTATACATAATCTACAACATGAACATTTGTAATAACTTGTCAATATTACATGTTAATCAGATTATCTTTAATTTATCTAGATAAAACATGTACCAAACATACAGTGAGTGTCATGCATTATGTGTTTGCCATTTGATTCATGTGACCATGGTCTAGCAACTATTTGGATTTTTTGTTATACTTTCCAGCGTAATAGAGGATTTTCTGATTAAAATAAATAATTTCATTATATACTTTCAAGTGAAATAGCAAATAAGGGTTTTCATTATTTACATTTTCACTGTGAAATCTGTTCCTTTCCTCCGTATATCATTAATTTATCTCTAACAATCGCTTTACAAAGTGAATAATTCTGCCAGATTATAATTATATTCTTCGTTCTTTGTGTACAAGAGTACATTCATTTTTATCCAATTATCTCTTAAAAGAAACACTTCGTTTTCACCAAACATTATTTTGACATTATGGATTTACTTTACATAAAATATTATTGTCGATCTATAATATCTCCTTTAATTCTGGTCATTTTTTTAACTAACAGAATGTATTATAGTGAGCAACATTAATATAAAGTAGTGTTCATATATTTTACTTCGGTACTACATCACTTGTTTTCCACAGTATGTTTTCCACATTTCCACACTATGAATTCATAAGGTTTTACACATTTAAGACAAAAATACTTTTTGTTTTATATCAAAAACAAAAAATAATAATAATTACACGCTTATGTTAACATCTGTTTATTCTTATATGCAAGTAACATAAACGTTACATTGCGCTGTTTCCCATATGTTTTATTTTGTAATATTTTTAGTTACTAATTGTGTTATTGCATACCATCTGTAGTATTGTTACTTTATGTTCTGTATAAGGTCAGAATAAACATAGCATGTTGATATTGGGCCAAATCAAAACCTGATTGGCACAACTTTAGATTAATGTTTCCAAAGTCAGCTGTAATCTCACACACTATAAACCTGCTTGCAATATTTGTTTTCTATCTGCCATATTTTCAGCACAACTTTTAAACAAATCCAGCAATTAAAGTTATTCTACTCTCATCAATGTCTGTATATTTTACATTAAGATGTTATGTCTGGGACCCCTTAAAAGCACTAATGAAACTTAAAATATGTGTTCCCTATCATAACATAACCTCAAACAAATATATACCAAAACTCTTTTATAACTCGTAACATAGTCGTGCTATTTTTTGTGGCTATACAATACGAAGATCAAATAGTGGAAAGTTAGTGTTACCCCTGCCAGTCCATTTAATAAAACTTCTCAACATTAATGGTGTCCACATTGTTTCATGGGTAATTGTAACCCAATCCAGTCCAAACTAGGTCAAATGGTTAATGTGCACAATGTCTTAGCCAAGCACAATAATCCGCTCAATAGCTTCAGTAATTCTACAGTTGCGTCCCTTCGAATATTAATACTGCACAAATTTAATATTATTATAAAACCAAAAAATTAAAGAAATACTACTGGATCAAGGCTGGTCACATGATTCCTGCTAAAAAGACGTATTGACCTGAGAAATGTATATTGACTTTTCGTATTGATTCAAAGTCGTGGCTAAAATAAAAATGCGCGAGCGAACGTGAATAGGTACGACTGTACAATAGAATGACGTCATCGGGATCAACACAATGTCAGCTGACAGGTTTGTTTTAAAAAAAAAGAGAAAATAGAGAAGCCGATAATACTAAAAGGGAAACATTTACGGCGGTAAATTTCTTTAATATTTTGATTTTATAATAAAACTAGTGTTGCCTTTTGAATTCGGTCTATACATGCTTTTATCGACCCGAGAAAAGGCATATTGACATGCCTTTTCTCGGGTCGATAAAACCATGTATCGACCTCATCAAAAGGCAATAATTGTATATTCTCCGCCACATATGCCTTGTTAATATGGGAAGCCATAGCGACGCTAATGTGTCCCTTGGACACCTTTCTACCTTTACTAAGATTCCTTTTTCCAATAAAACTTTTACGTGAACCTCTCAATTCAGTCACTGCTTAAATGGAATGTCATGAAACTTTACACATATTTTAACTGCCCTAAAAGAAATTGTTGCAGGCAATATCCATTGATTTTTATATTTACTTCCTTTAAACCTGTCACCTTGCTTTAACTTAAGCGCCTTCATTCTTATTATACATATTCGTTCTATGTGTTATGTTGTACATACATGATTTTAGTTAACTTGATCATTTGTTGTTTTTTTCTGTTACACCTTTAGATATTTTAGTTAATTATGCATTTGTTAAACCAGCACAAAGTTACATTTTGCTACATTTAGTCCAGTACATTTGAAGCATAATGAGATTTCTATGTTGTTTATCATTTTCATTTCAAAATGTCTTTCAGTTTCATCAATACCAAACGTCACACTTGCCACTTTGCCAAGCTTTACACATTTTAATAAGTTATGTTATTTGTAAAACCAGCTCAAAGTTAATTTTTGCTCGTTCTAATCCAGTTTATTTGAAGCTTAATATGATTTCTAGGTTGTGTATCATTTTCATTTCTAAATGTCATCCCAATCCATCAATTCATATCTTCACACGTGACAAACTTTTATGAAACCATGTACTTATACCTTATCTTAATCCAAGTATAATTACAGTCTATGGAACTTTTCTTTAAATATCATATTGCATAAAAATATAACTTCATCCTTTGTGTACATACTTCTTCTATGTTGTATGTAGTTGCATGATTTTACTTACCTTTGTTCATTTGTTATGTTTTACTGTTTCACCTTTACATAGTTTAGTTAGTTATGTTATTTGTTATAAAACCAGAACAAAGTTACTTTTTGCTAGTCCAGTACATTTGAAGCATAATGTGATTTCTATGTTGTATATCATTTTCATTTCAAATTTTTTTTCAAATTCATCAGTACAAAACATCATACTTGTCACCTTTCCAATCTTTCCATATTTCAGTCAGTTTTGCTATTTAACCAGCACAAAGCCACTTTTTGCTAGATCTACTCCAGTTCATTTGAAGCTTAATTTTATTTCTAGGTTGTATCTTATTTTCATTCCTTAATGTGTTCAAATTCATCAGTTCATATCTTTATACTTGCCAAACCTTTTATGAAACCATGTACTTCTACCTGTCTAAATCCAATTTTAAGTCTTTGAAACATTTCATATTGCATACCAATATAATATAGATATAAAAATCGAACAGGAAAAGCAGCATTCAAGGACGACAGTCAACCACAAACACGCACAGAAAAAAGAACATGTTTAAAGATGAATAAAAGGCAAAATAAGACATAACAAACAACAAACAAAAGGGTTGCCAATAGGGCTACCGCCTTGGAACGGTCAGTGGCAAAAAGGTCGCTGGTGGTTAATTTCATACATAGTGTACATATTATTTCTATTTGTTATGTTCTTACATGGTTTTAGTTTATATGTTCATTTGTTTTTTTTTACTGTTTCACCTTGTCAAGCTTTACATATTTTAGTTAGTTATCTGTTAAAACCCTTAGCCAGTCATATAACAGCCTACTGAGTTCAGATTCTCAAAATATACCAGATACATATGTACGTCCTCCTCATAGGTATATATATACTGAAAGGAAAATTAAACGCATAATTGGTATTTCCGCTATATATTACATGTTTAATATGCTACTGCTAATCGAATAGTACAGGGCGGCATGATGCCTGTCCATTCGGAAAGAAGGTTTAAACTGCACCGAACACACCAGTGGTTACCCCTTTAAAGTTTCATTATCGACAGAATGCGCATTTGGCTCAAGCAGGTGAGCAAACTTAGGTTTTGAACGTTGCAATCTGTTCAACATTAAACGCAATACTGAAATGGCTTGACTTTTTCAAGCGAAACTTTAACATTTATGAATTTCGTGTAACAAAGTATACTTTGATTAAAATGTCTGATCCATGACAGAGTTGTTTTTTCTGTAATTAGTTGTAACCTCTTTTTGTGCCAAACACGTTGAGATATATCTGGAATATTACCTAGAATTAGGTGTATATAACAGTGTAGTATAGGCACATTTTTGATTATGCGTTTCTTTTTTCTTTCAGTACATGTTGTTAAATTTACCCGCTGTTGCCAGAATAGTGACTTTTAACTAATCACAACAGTTAATTTGCTACATCTATTCCACTACATTTTAAGCATAATGTTGTGCATGACTTTCATTTCATTTCATTTTTTTTCTTTTCAATTCATAATACAAATCGTTCTGCAGGTAGAAAGGTTCTAGGCCCATTCTCCATATTTTATCTTGATGTAAATGAAGGATGAGCCTGGCATGTTCATTTGTGTTAAAACCAAATTCAATTCAGTGATACAAATCGTCATACTTTCTTAACCTTTTTAAAACCATGACCACTAATTATCTGTCTGAATTTGGTTAAATCGAACTCCGTGAAACTTTTTATTCATATCTCAACAAAACAACAAAATATAACTCATTGTTGTGTCATCTTTTCGAAAAATGCGATGCATATGGATCACACTGTCGTCCGTCATTCAGTCCGTCACGAAAATTTAACGTTGGCTATAACTTTTATCATTTCTTCATGTTTCTTTATCAAACTTTCAATATATACTCATCATGACAACATTGACATGACCTTACTAAAATATAAAGGTCAAGGTCACATTGACGATCATTATATGGGTTAAATACTTCTTTTTTTCTTCACGAAAACTTAACTTTGGCTATAACTTTCTCATTTCTTGATATATCTTCATCAAACTTTCAGTATATACTCATCATGACAACATCGACATGACCGTATTAAAATATAATGGTCAAGGTCACACTGAAGGTCATTATAAGACAATTATCAGTAAACAATTTTTAATACACAAAAGGCATTTCCTTTCAACTATTTCAGTTAATGTAACAAAACAACTCAGTCCTACAATTACAAACATAATTGTCATTTGTATTTTTAAGCATAGTACCATCATTTATTATCTTCTAAATGTTCATGTAATTAAACTATCAGTGCCTTATTCCAGATTGTTTCTTCATTTATTAACCATATTGGGGTGTGTATGTTGGGTAGGGGGTTGGGGGTGGGGGGGGGGGTCGTCGTCATTTTTATAAGGGCGATTCCAGAATTAACCATATTGGGGGGTGGTGGGGGGCATCGGGTGGCATCGTCATTTTTATACGGGTCATGGGGTGATTCTGAAATTGTAATTTATGCATAGTGGGGGTCTGAATTAAAAAAATATATATGGGTGTTGGGGTCTGTAGTCTTTGAATATAATTAATCAAGATGGGGTATCTGAAATTAATAAATCAAGATGGGGTCTCCAAAAAATTAATCAAGATGGCTGTTTTTCAAGTTAAGAAACACTTTTTTTATCGAAAACTCGTTGATAAGCAGCTTGTTGTCAAGGTGTTGTTGTCAATGCTTCTGAAATTAGAATAATTCTACCAAAATTTCATCGCTGCCAATATTTGGTGGATTGGGTGGGTTATCAAAAAAGAAAAAAGAAATTGCTGTTTTTTTTTGTGTATTTTTTTCTTACTTTCTCAATATTGGTATGTTTTATATAAATTTATAGAAGAAAGAATATCTAAAATGTACCTTTTACAACTTTATCTGTAAAAATAAATTGCCAAAGAGACACCAGCTTGGCACGAATTGGCTCTTAGCGCGTATTAGCAAGTTATTTTACATACCCTTTTTGCAGATTTGTACACCCACGTCTTGAATTTCTGCCTAATACACTGAGTGAGTCACCATTTAGAAAAAAACAAAGCTTACTGCATGGGCGTTGACGGCGCCGACTGTGACTTTAACATTAATTATGTCAACAACAACGAAACGTTTCATTTTTAAGTTTTACACTTCCTATGAAAAAAATACTTCTATTACAACTTTCAGGATGTTGTAGCTTGTATATTATTGCTTTTTCATATGTACTCAATGATGCATATTTACATGTTTTTTTTATCCTTTGCAACTTCATTTTTAACCTTTGCAAACTTCGTGTATATGCCAAATTATAATTATATCACCAAAACAACCCATTTAAATATTAAAGTACATTGTTCTTCTTTATTTCCACTCCCCCCATTCAAAATGTTAACAAGCATTTATATAATAACTGCACAGATGTACGTCACATCCTTACCGGCGAATTGATGCTTTGCATCAAAGTTTTCTTGTAACGTTATTAGCAGACTGGTTCAAACATCCGCTGATGCGCTAATTACCACAACATATGATTGATTTCATAAAACACTGACTTTATATTTACACATGATCATCTTGTGTAACTGCTTTGTGGCTTTCTGGTCTTTTTTATATTCATATATACATGATCATCTGTGTGTAACGGCTTTGTGGCTTTCTAGTCTTTTTTATATTCATATACACATGATCATCTATGCGCTATATTCTCTACTATTGCTGCCTAGTTTGTTAGAGTATATAGCCTGCCTAGTTTGTTAGAGTATATAGCCTGCCTAGTTTGTTAGAGTATATAGCCTGCCTAGTTTGTTAGAGTATATAGCCTGCCTAGTTTGTTAGAGTATATAGCCTGCCTAGTTTGTTAGAGTATATAGCCTGCCTAGTTTGTTAGAGTATATAGCCTGCCTGGTTTGTTAGAGTATATAGCCTACCTAGTTTGTTAGAGTATATAGCCTGCCTAGTTTGTTATAGTATATAGCCTGCCTAGTTTGTTAGAGTATATAGCCTGTCTAGTTTGTTAGAGTTTATAGCCTGCCTAGTTTGTTAGAGTATATAGCCTGCCTAGTTTGTTAGAGTATATAGCCTGCCTAGTTTGTTAGAGTATATAGCCTGCCTAGTTTGTTAGAGTATATAGCCTGCCTAGTTTGTTAGAGTATATAGCCTGCCTAGTTTGTTAGAGTATATAGCCTGCCTAGTTTGTTAGAGTATATAGCCTGCCTAGTTTGTTAGAGTATATAGCCTGCCTGGTGGGAGATTTCTTTATTTACACGTTTTCATTAGGAGGACAATAGGGTAAGAGCAAGGGTCTGTGTCCACTGAAACCTGGTTTAAACACCGAGCGGCCTTTTTGCAACCGACCGCTTCATGGCGGTACCCCTATTGTCAGCACTTGTATGTTTTATGATGTCGCTTACTTTGCTTCTATTGTCGTCTGTCTTGTATGCGTGATTTTGGTTGACTGTTTTCTGTGAAGGCTACATGCTATACCTACTTTTATATTTAAATTATTTCAATATTGTTCTAACATTATTTTCTTGTAACAACATATGATTTGCATTTATATTAAACAGCTGTTTCACAATTTCTATTTGTAGTTTATATTCCACATATATGAATATGTTGTCCTAGCGGATATGCTTTCGAATGGATTATAAAAACTGGTACGAATTATTTATTTTTTTAAAAATAGAATTGAAGGTTACTATAAACATACTGCATGTTTAGTAGTTGACCCTTTTAAAGATCGCCATTACACTTTCTTCTTTGATTATACAATGACCGGACATAGTTGTTATGTTGATTATTACGTTAGCTAGTAAAATATATGTATAGTCACACAAAAACTGATGCTTAATACTACTTCTCTGTGGACTCATATTATCGGGGAAAAGGCACACTTTGACACCCATACGGTGCTGTAACCTAGATCGGTGTCGACTCAACCAGGGTCGTTATATATAATATATTATGACCCTGACCAAATGTAAAGTGTCCGTCATGTAAAGTGTTTTGGAGAGGAAACAGAAATCCACTTGGCCTGGCTGTTATGAGAACTGAATATAGGAAGAAGGACTCTGTTAAAATAACATTCACAAACCATAATCGTAAATTTACATGCCCCAAACATAACCGTATTTCAGTCATCTATTTACTGTTCAAACGAGGAGATCAGTCCTTGACGAAAACTAGCAACAGGCGCGATCTATAGCCAGGCTAAGAACCAACTCTACGCAATATATGTAGTGGATGGGCCACTTAAATTGATGGCACTATTCGCACTACAGTATTATCAAAAGACACACGGGAGGAAAACTGCTTTCGACGGGAAGGCACCAAGAACAAGAGCAAGCCGCCACCGTAGAAGATAGGATGCACAAGTTGCGGATGTAGGTTTCAACACTAGTGGATGTAGGTGTCGCAATACAAACGTGAAATGTTTTGCGAGATGCTTCCGAGAAACATTTAAATAGTTGGAGTAAAAGCAGAGGTATATCAATTGTTTGGAAAGGAGATTAAAATCAAAGGAAAAATATTCTTCTGGCTCTAGCTGCAACGTCATTATAGACAAACATGGGGAATCTGTAATTAAGTAGAATCACATGTTTGTCTCATATAAACTATCTCTATGGCTCAGCCCCTGGAAACAGAAGAACTTTCAAAAACTCACATATGAAGACCGAGTCATATTCACCAGGTAACATCCATGAAAATGGGGATACAATCATTGAGTCATGAAAGGATTTATAAATCCTTGAGCCATGTAAACCCTATCAAAACGGAGGAACTTTTGTAGGAATTTCCAGAATAGTTATCAGGCTAGTAAAATATGTAAAATATATATCCCAAATGTGACCTGATATTCAACCAATGAGTTGTGTACCATACCAGATGTTAGATGAGCAGGAGACAAATCTAGATTAGCTAGAAAAACAAGACGTACTTATTCAACAAAACGGCATGTCAGTTTATCTTGTACAAGTTGCTTCAGTGTGTGCCCACTGTAGCGTCCTAATGTCTTTTATTAGACATAAATAAAAGATAAGACTTTCCCTATTGTCAAGTTGCATTAGCATGATGTTCCCCATGTGTTTCTGTTTTTATTGTCCAGTCATCTTCAATTAAATTTAATTTCCAATCTGTCAAAATTCCGACGTAAACAAATTCAGTATCAATTTAATCTGAGTCGTCTTTGCGCCTTACTTCTGGTCTTGGTCGATTTATATATTGCATATCTCGGATGTATTTCATTTCTGCGAGACTTTATGACTTTATCCGCATTCTGCACACATTTGATGATGCATTTTTGTATTATAATAAATCTTCTGTTGTGTGAATATTCTGAATGAAAACGCACCATTAACTCTGTATGTTTATGCTGCAGGATTATTTGCAAACTGCTGGACCAGTATTTTCTATTTTTAAGTATTGAATCTTGATACCGAACTTGTCTTACATGTTTATTGATAGGCTTTTATGACAATTAGTATGCAGTTATTTACCTTGTCATTAACATTATTTACTATCAATAATATCAATAATAATAAAAAGAAAACGGTTCCACTAAATATCAAACTCCATTAATCTGTCTCGGAATAAATTCCAATTGGTTTTAATGCCCTTTTTATTGTTTGACTTCTGACAGTATTATGCAAGGATGTTTTGAGACAATAATTTCTTTATGCGATGTAACTGAAGAAACCCGGAAATGCACTTGAGGAATGCACTTCAACCAGATTATATCATATTTTTCAAAAATGCCTCAAATTTTAACTTTTAAAAGGATTCGTTGTGTGGTGCGTTTACACTGACACTGCGTATAATTCTGAGTGTACGTACAACGTGCGCCTGACTTCTTTATCAAAGTCAGTGAAAACACATTATGCCAAAAACATACGCGAACACTTCAATGCTTAAACATGTAAAGAAAACAATAGCCTTATTTCAATTGTTATCATTATTTACAATACATTAGTTTGTATTTGTTTTAAACGAGAAAACCAAGAAGAAATGTTGACGCTCTTCTGGTATAAAGGGGGTAAAATCATCAAAAGACGAGATTTTTAATGCATATTTCTACCCGTAAAATCATGTTAACCGGGAGCGGATTACCTGTTTGTCTCATTTAGCATGCCGATCAGGTTTCTAGCCTTAGCACAGATATAGGTCACTTCTCCTTTTCAAAATACAAGACATAAGACATTTTTAGTTTATTGTCATACTGGCAGCAGTTTCAGAGATATCATGTTTATATATTTCCCTTAAATACGCCCAACATAACCTTCGCGTCGCCTTGGCGAATCACAAACTTGATATTTTAAAACCTAATTGTCAAAATCAACGGTTCTTCAGAGATTGTGGCTACTTTTAGTCACTGTGGCCATTTTGAAAGTCATATGTACCTGTGTTTTTTTCTGTAATACACTCTTGATATCAAAAGCATTCATATAAAATTAGATCAAAATTGGTCATGCTTTGTCAGAGAAAGGGCTGTCCGGCACCGACGGACGAAACGTTTTCGCATTAGCCCTGCTGGTCTTTAGCCATTAGCGCTAAATATCATGAACTGTTACTTCCAAACAAAATAAAATATACACAAATACACAAAATAGAACAGAACAGAATATATCTTGTATAACAAGTACAGGTAGCGATATAAATATATACCATCGGCCTGCCAAGACTGTATCATGCGTATACTTAACCCTGCAATTATGAGCGTGAATTCGGGGACCAGTAGCCTATACTGCGTACCGGGTAACGGTTTACTTGGTCCTACCGTATAACACCCATTATAAGCCGCATTGAAAGTGTGGGGGAAACGCGCACTGATTCTATACGCGCGTTTCTACAAAGCACAAAGAGTATTATAAACATTCTATACATACACCGGCTACGTCACAACTGACGATAGGCCTCTATACTAAAGAGTTTGATAATGGATCTTTGGAAACGGCCGAGCACGACACATACGAAATATTGCAGTCTCGGTTTGATTGAGACTGTTCATGAGCGGTAGTGAAATATGCTAGCTACCGCTCACGCCCTCTAGCCCCGGGTTGAGCAGAACTCAATACTCATAAAATCAATAGTACAAAATGTTAACCATCCCAAAGATGGCATGCATATGACGGTGGACATGGAGTGTACTGCTTCCCCATGTGGTACGGCGTATGGTTCCAGTATCTAATAAAATTAAATGCCCCGAAGAGCGAAATAAACATAATGAAATTTAGTTGGGAGCAACGGTTATGAAGCCTGCGTATCAAAAAGCAGACAACATATCCTATGAGTGGTTAAACATTACCCAGAGCCTTTTATCGGCCGGAGTAGTGGAACCACCGAATCAAAAATAAGTAAGAAAACAAAAGCAATTGAAAATGTACCACCGATAACTAAATATGTGACCCAGGTCTTGTATTTTGCCTTGCAGTATTAGTATTGTAGTATTGGTGGATGTTAACCTAATGTACCGGAACAGAGTTATAGCGTAGTATTTATAGTCTGTTCCAATGTTTACCTTTACTGGCTTATAATGTCCAGTCTGTGTATGTTGATAAATATATACTCGTCATGAGCGATTGAGTGAGTGAGCGATTATATTGCATGCTGGGTCCTAACACCAATTCCCGCCAAACTAATCAATTCTCCGCACTTCTCCTCTGACTGACTGACAAACAACACCTTACAAATGTTATTGTGGCGATACATGTAATTGTATCTAAAGTTGTTCTTTCACGTGAGTGAAAGAAACCCTTCTAAGATACTACGATCTCTACTTCGAGTCTGGTAAGACATTGTTTGTATATATATTATGTTTAAAATGATGAAATACCGCAGCGTGGGTTTTGTATCGTATTTGTCTTGTTTGTCTATGTTCCGTGTCTTGTATATTAAGTATTCGTTTTGTATTGTTTTAGGTTTATGTCGTATATTGTCGAATCTACCCTTAATAAACCCACGATCCCCGGCAGAAAGCGTTGTCGTATTTATAACCCCGACGTCCAAAAGCTCACAATGGCGCCCAACGTTAAGGAAAGGGATAGAGAGAGGGCGGTAATCGACGGATAAACCAGACCGAAGCACGCATTTGAAGGATCCCGCGAAGGAGTCCAGGAAAATCTAGTGTAGTATCGAGATGTAGTGTGTGTTGGCGTGGTTTTTTTTCGGGCCCGAACCAGAATAAGTAATGTGCACAAGTTTTTTTCAAAGTGTTTCTCGCGAGATGAAATCGATTACGGAAAAAAAGATGTCACGCAGAGGTCCCACCAACTTAACAGCTGATGGACAAAACATTGTGTAATGGCGCGGAGTGATATGTGTTCTATGTTTTGTGTTATGTGTTAGGCGGTGTATATTTCTACATCTAGGAAGGACTGTTGGAAATGCTGTAAGTTATCCTTTTCATTTATTTTTATTTGCATATCTAGTATCGTTAGTTAATTTACATGTTATAGCCATATCAGTATCATTCTATCGTTGCGCTTTATCGCTGCAGTCTATTATTGATTAAATCACGTGGTAGCAGTACAGTTTGACCTTCATAAGAATATCTCGAGAAGTCACTGTGTCAAATTGAGGTTAATACGCTGCTTTGTTATTGTTTTGATTTTGGCTGTCACATGTAAAGGCGATAATAGTTTGCAAATATACGATTTTTTTCGTTATTTAGATATAGTTTTGAGTCCACTGTGTTGATTCAATAGACTTTTCATTGAAATTTACAGCATTTGCCATGAATATGTGTTTGTTTACTTGTTTACTTTCTGTGGATATGTGTTTGTTTACTTTCGGTTTACATTGAGGTTTATATTGATAGAAGTAGGTTAGTTTATTCTTGAGTGAATTATAGTATTGTGTGTGATTATTATTATATCATCTGGTAACCACATATAAGATGGTTGTTCAGGTTACTGAGTAAGGTGTTGTTACTGACTTGACAGTTCTTTGACCTGCTTATTTAAACCCATCACTTGAGCACCCTTTATACTATAAATCCCATTCACAAATTTCACAGCACTTCAACAGCTGAGAGAGAGAGCAGGGATAGACAGAAAGGTATATATTCGCAATATTTAAATTTATGTTTAGTGTTCTATATGTTTACATTATTACAGGTTTCTTATATGTGCAAGCTTGCGTTTAACCTTTTCAGGTATTCTTGAATTTCAGGCATACTGAAATACTGTATTTCAGAGATTTATCAAATATTGCAGCATTGTATGAAATTTCAGCCTTTTTCTATACAGAAAGCAATTATATGTCCATTTATTGTAGTGATATTGATGTTTATTGTTCCGTGGTATTTATTTAGTGAGGTTTCAGCGGCTGTGAACCCCTTTTTGATTTTGTGTAGTGACAGGGTGATTGTATCGCTGTTATAGAACTGCTTTATCTTGTTCATATATACCCTTGATTATCTGCATAATGTCTACCGGTAAAACCCCCATGACAGAGAAGGAGATGATTCAGGCATTGAATGCCAGTGGTTATGTGGTAACGGCCAAGTCCGTTGCACCACTACCCAAACCCGTTGTACCCACACTCTCTCAGTATGCCCCTTTGTTGCAAAGCACCCCTATTGCAGGTTTGGACGGGGATCGATAAGAAAGGTGTTCGTACCGAGTTTGGACATCAAGCCCAAGGTTCAGATAGGTTCGTCGGCACTATTTGGTGACTGTCAGGGTACTACACCCAAATTAGCCAATGCGACTTACACTCCAACCCCTTCCACTATAGTACCAAAGATCCCATTCTTTTCAGGGGACGACCCAATTCAGAAAGGCGACGTCATATACTATGAGTGGAGGTTCGAGGTGAAATGTCTCATACCTGAATACCCTTCAGCTATTATTGTTCCGGCTATTAAACGATCTCTGCGAGGTAGAGCTAGACATACCATCATAGCTTTGGGTGAGAGAGCGACCATTGACGTGATCCTGAAGCGCCTGGATACTGCCTTTGGAGATATGTCAACTCAGGGCATGATTATGCAGGAGTTTTTTAATTCTTTATAAAGAGAAGGCGAGTCGGTGACCACGTTCGGTTGTAGACTGGAGACACTTCTCCAGACTGCGATTGAACACGGCCACGTTAGAGAAGAGGATAAGGATGCACTCCTCAGGCAGAAGTTCTGGTCCTCACTTCAAAGTGAGCTCCTTAAGAGCCACACCCGCCATAAATTTGACTCCATCAACAACTATGATAAACTACTGTGGGAGATAAGGATTGTTGACAAGCAGTTGAACTTGCCGAAGGACTCTGGCCCACTTCCAACAAAAAAGGTATACCATCAGCCCATGGTAGAGACTAGCCAGGATAGACTTGATTTGGAGAGAGAGTTTACCTTGAGGATTCAACAAACCGAGGAGAGATTAGGATCTCAGATCAACTCAGTTGTTAGACAGCTACAGGAACAGTCCCTAGTCCTCCGGGAACTGCAATACTTTAACAGAGGGCAGTATTATGTTAACAACCAAGGCCAGAACAACAACAACGGTGTTAACAACAACAACCGAGGCCAGTACAACAATAGAGGCCAGAACAACAACCGAGGAAACAACCGAGGAAACAACCGAGGACAGGCTTTTGGTAGAGGAGCGCCACAGCCAAAAGATCAACCGCCTCTGTAGGTGGCCTTACAGAGACCGGTCCCCATTCTAAAGGCCAAAACATATTATACCAGCGTTTGGTTGGTTCTTCCAACACTAGTATTGTTTACTTTGACAATGTTCCAGTCACTGCTCTTATTGACAGTGGGTCCATGATCTCTACTTTGTCAAATAGTTGTTATCATTCTCTTAGCGATAAGCCAGTGCTCAACTCTCTGGAGTCACTCGGTCTTCAAGTAACCATTGCAGATGGTTCGTTACTGAGTTATCTGGGATATATTGAGTATCCTATTTTAATGCCGTTTTTATCTGATTTTGAACACAGTGTCCCTATTTTAGTTGTACCGGATTCTGAATCCAACCGTTCCTGCCCTGTAATTATAGGAACAAATGTTATTCGTTTGTGTAGAGACTATCTAGTTGATAATTCTCCCACAGATACAATTCCAGAGTCATGGAAAATTGCTATTGATAGTATTAAATGTAAATCAGTTACAGTCAAATCTACCAATACGCATACTGTCAGCATTGCGCCATATGAAACCATTACTATAAATGGTATTGCCCGCAATGTTGATGCAGATGTAACAGAAGTAGTTACAGAGAACTTGGAAAACGTTAAACAGTTAACAGTTTGTCCAAGAGTGATCAAGATTGATCAACATGGGTCATGTTCCAAAGTTCAGGATAAACTTTGCAATATGTCGGCTAAATGTGTGACTATAAGTCCCAAGTCTGATATATGTCTCATAAGTGAGGTTAAAGTTGTTGACAACTTGGCTTCAGAGTCTATGCCCAGCATGACCAAGGAGAACAGTGAACATTCTCCTCCGGATGAACTGAAGGTGAAGATTGACCTTGAAAATCTGAACCCCCAGCAACTGCATAGACTCAGAGAAGTATTGGGCAAGTGGGACTGTATCTTTTCAAAGGGTCCCACAGATTTAGGGAAAACTGATCTCGTCAAGCATAAGATAGTGCTTGATGATGAGAAGCCCTTTAAACAGCCATACAGGAGATTACCCCCAGGGAATGTATGAGGAGGTGCGTCAGCATATTAAAGAGATGCTAGATGCAGGTGCGATAAGGGAATCGGACAGTCCTTACTCCTCCAATGTTGTGTTAGTCCGTAAGAAGGACAACAGCTTACGTTTCTGTATAGATTACAGGACCCTCAATGCAAAGACCCGGAAAGATGCTTACATGCTTCCGCGGTTCGATGATACCGTAGATATCTTGCAAGGGGCCAAGTTCTTTTCCAAGCTCGACCTCCGTTCAGGCTACTGGCAGGTCGAGATGGAGGAAGATCACAAACAGTATACAGCATTCTCGGTGGGTCCGCTCGGCTTTTATGAAGCAAACCGCATGAGTTTTGGTTTGTGTAACGCTGGGGCTACATTTCAGCGTCTCATGGAAAAATGTATGGGAGAAATGCACCTCAAAGAGTGTCTTATTTTTATTGATGATATTCTATTTTTTTCCAAGACGTTTGAGGAACATATGGAACGTTTAGAGGCAGTGTTTACACGCTTACACCAGCATGGTCTTAAGCTAAAACCCTCTAAATGTGAATTGTTCATGTCTTCAGTCGTTTATCTGGGTCATGTAATATCTGAGGAAGGTATACAGACTGACCCAGAGAAAACCTCTGCGATTAGAACTTGGAAAAAACCAAAAATAATAAGGAGCTACGTCAGTTTTTAGTGTTTGCGGGTTACTACCGCCGCTTTGTCAAGAACTTTTCGCAGATAGCACAGCCATTAAATGCTCTATTAGAAGGACATGGTACGACCAAGGCGTCTCGAAAGAACAAGTCCAAAAAGAAATCTGTAGCTCTTTGGACTTGGGGCTATGCCCAGGAGACGGCCTTTGTCACTCTCATAGACAAACTGACCTCTACTCCCATCTTGGCATATGCAGACTATACTAAACCATTCATTGTGCATACAGATGCTAGTGGTTCTGGTTTAGGTGCAATCCTCTATCAAGAGCAAGATGGTGAGAAAAGAGTCATTGCCTATGCAAGTCGTTGGTTAAGACCTAGTGAACGACGTTACCCAGCTCATAAGCTCGAGTTTTTGGCGTTGAAATGGGCTGTGTCAGATAAATTTCATGATTATCTCCTAGGGTCCACTTTCGAGGTGATAACTGACAATAATCCCTTGACATACGTCCTTTCAACGGCAAAACTTGATGCTACAGGACACAGATGGGTTGCATCTCTCGCAAATTATAATTTTTCTATCAGTTACCGAGCTGGGACGAATAATGTCGACGCCGACAGTCTTTCACGTTTACCACAAATATTCCTAGACGTGGTCGAAGCTATCTGCCACGCAGCCACTGTCTCTGTGCCCTTAATCGAAAGTGTTTCAGATGATTCAGCGCCTCATTTGGCCAATGAGGAAGTGTTTTCGTCTGAGCATTTTAACAAGATTAAATGGGACAGAGAACAGTTGACCAATAAAACTTTAGCAAAAGTTATTGACCTCAAGAGTAAGGGTTTTCGGCCCAGGGAAGAGGACCTCCGGAGAGAAACTGTGTCTGTGCAGAAATTTCTCCGTGAGTGGAACCGCCATGAAGTCGAAAATGGCGTTCTCTACAGAACCACTTCTCTTGATGGTCAATTAATCCGACAGCTTGTAATCCCAGAGTCATACCAAAGCCTAGCCTTAAAAGGCGTCCATAACGATATGGGCCATCAGGGCAAAGAAAAGACTCTGTGGTTAGCTAGGCAACGGTTTTATTGGCCAGGTCTGGAGAAAGACGTGAACTATAAGGTTGTGTCTTGCGAAAGATGTATACGCAGGAAGACCCCAGTTAGGGCAATGACCGAATTATTACCAATTCACACCACCCGCCCTATGGAGCTTGTCTGCATAGACTTCTTGTCTCTGGAACGATCAAGGGGTGGGTTTGAGAATATCTTGGTGATAACTGATCATTTTACCAGATATGCTCAGGCTATTCCTTGCCGCAACCAGACGGCTCAGACTACAGCTAAAGCCCTCTATGAACACTTCTTTCGATATTACAGTTTCCCAGAAAGGCTCCATAGCGATCCGGGACGTAATTTCGAAAGTAAAGTTATAAAGGAGCTATGCAAAATAGCAAATATACAGAAGTCTCGATCCTCACCATTCCACCCCTTGCGAACGTTTCAATGGAACACTCTTAAAAATGCTAGGGACATTGGAGGAAGACCAGAAACAAGACTGGAAGTCTTACATTGCTCCAATTGTTCATGCGTATAACGCTACTAAGAGTGATTCCACTGGATTCTCGCCCCATTTTTTGATGTTCGGATGGCACCCCCGTCTTTCAGTCGATGCCTATCTTGGTACTACACCAGATTGTGGCGAGGCTGCTGCAGAGCCTCACACATATGCAAAGAAACTGAAAGACCGCCTCCAACTCGCTTACGCAACAGCGGCGAAGGAATCTAGCAAGAGCCATGCTAAAAACAAGAGCCATGCTAAAAACAAGGCTCAGTATGACAAGAAGGTCCGAGAGTCCAAACTTGAAGTAGGCGACCGAGTCTTAGCGCGCAATGTTGGACTGAAGGGAAAACAGAAATTGCCCGATAAGTGGTCTAAAGATGTATATCAAGTGATATCCATCCCCAATTTAGATATGCCAGTATACAAGGTAAAAAGGGTTGAGGGTTCGAAACCCATGCGCACGTTGCATCGTAACATGCTCTTGCTCTTCGACTATCTTCCTTGTGATACCACCCCTGTGGAACCAGTTCAGAGGAAATCAGCTGCTCCACAAGCCAACCCTTCAGGGTCCAGCTCTGAATCTTCAAGTTCTGACTCGGAAACCGACCGGTATGTGATACCACCCAGACGACCTCGTTGGACCAGGAAGGAGAGTATTCAACCCCGTGAACACTCTGCACGAACTGCCCCTGATAATATATCCCTATCTATTGTTGATCCCCATATTAGCCAGTCTCTTGAAGGCGTAAACTTTCAAAATAGTAGGTCCAGGCAATATGTTAGTAGTTTAAATGAACCCTCTAGTCATTTTTCTACTCCTCTTCTCTCAGTCGAAAATACTCGGTTCAGTTCCCCAGAATTGTCCGTAGAAAGGTCCGGTTCACCAGAAGTGTCCACCGGAAGGTTCAGTTCACCAGAAGTGTCCACCGGAAGGTTCGATCCCCCAGCTTTAGCGACAGAACCGTCGGTTCGAAGCCCGACCGAACAACAGAGAGATTCAGACCATCAACCTGTTAGGCGGACAACCAGAGAACGAAAAAACCCTGACCGGCTAGGCCAGTGGGTCTATTCGCAAACTGTTTATTTTGTCTGAATTATTGACATCTTTAATTTTCAGATATACATCCGCAGTGATGGGAGGAAAAAACTACCCAGAGTGTTAATTTACTTGATTTTACCCAAGTATCTGCCTTTGTGTATAATCGTGTTTATTGTGTTTTTTGCAGTATGTGTGCATTTTGAATTCAATTTCAAGAAAATGTTGGTTAAGTCCAAAATAAGAGATAACGCCAATATAACTTGATATTTGCGTTTCAGAAGGATAATTTGATTATCTGCCAAGTTTTTATTGTAATTTTCAATTTCAGCAGTCATATATATATTATCTGCAAGGATAATAAGCGGAGTTATAGAACGGTGTGATGTTCAGATGTTATCATATTCATTTGACTAACGTTTTTATTTCAGAAGACTTGACTTATAGTTCTGAATTTATTTGTTTGTTCTTGTACTCTTAATATAGCAAGTACGAATGGTGAAATGTCAGGAGACATTTATATGTAGCAAGGGAGTATGTGACCCAGGTCTTGTATTTTGCCTTGCAGTATTAGTATTGTAGTATTAGTGGATGTTAACCTAATGTACCGGAACAGAGTTATAGCGTAGTATTTATAGTCTGTTCCAATGTTTACCTTTACTGGCTTATAATGTCCAGTCTGTGTATGTTGATAAATATATACTCGTCATGAGCGATTGAGTGAGTGAGCGATTATATTGCATGCTGGGTCCTAACACCAATTCCCGCCAAACTAATCAATTCTCCGCACTTCTCCTCTGACTGACTGACAAACAACACCTTACAAATGGTATTGTGGCGATACATGTAATTGTATCTAAAGTTGTTCTTTCACGTGAGTGAAAGAAACCCTTCTAAGATACTACGATCTCTACCTCGAGTCTGGTAAGACATTGTTGGTATATATATTATGTTTAAAATGATGAAATACCGCCACGTGGGTTTTGTATCGTATTTGTCTTGTTTGTCTATGTTCCGAGTCTTGTATATTAAGTATTCGTTTTGTATTGTTTTAGGTTTATGTCGTATATTGTCGAATCTACCCTTAATAAACCCACGATCCCCGGCAGAAAGCGTTGTCGTATTTATAACCCCGACGTCCACAAGCTCACAAATATATGGATCGGACTCAGCGATCTCCAAAAATCGAATGAATAACAGTACTGATTGCAAGCGCGGGGAGACGTTTTACTGCCGCCATTACAGCAAAACATGGCTTATGTCTACATACGCATACGCATAACCGTCAACGGATTACTTTATATTTCAATAAATTGTTTATAAATCATTTTGTAACAAATTATTTGTTTGTCCAAACACAGGAGTTCATAGTTTAATAAGTAAAACCTAATGCTTTTATTTACCATCATTTTACCGTCTAAACATAACGCTTTCTCTTTCATGATTTTTGAAGTACTTTCATTTTCGATTTATAAATAGACATAATGCTAATAAGCCACGAGTTACTCACGAGGTAATAACACATTATTTAATAAATTATATCGGTCAACATGTGATTATTATGGATCTGACACGGGTACGTATATAGAAACCTGACACAATTAGAAGATAGTGGCCAGTCCTCCCCAAAATATAACTCGCAGCAGACGGTATTATTGTTTACACCGCCATTGATTACCGGAATGCCTTGCGCAGAATCACACAGGTCATTCGCGCAGCGACACCTGTCGGACACAGTGGGATTATAAATATATACAGTCATGTAAATATGTTTTTGACAGTAGAATTATATATTCTATCGATATACATATCGGTATGTTTGACAATAATAGTGTTGACCGATAAGATACTAAAATCGGCAAGTAACAATACCCAGTGACATCTGAAAAATTAAAATGTTCGTTGCTATCTAGACGGTGCTCATGTAAACAATTACCTCTACAAATTGGACAACAACAAGATGATTGTCTTCACCTATTGCTTGGCATAGTTCAAGAATGAAATAAGTATTGCTCAAATACAAATAATTTGCTGAAAAGACTCCCGAAGCATCAGGAGATGCAGAAAATGGAACACAGATGGAACTTGGACAATGTTGAACTTGAAAATCAGAATGAATTTTTTTTAATAATAATTTTGCTTACGCTCCTTTTTGCATGTGTACTATGTCGGAATGATTTTATATTCAACATTTATAAACAAATATGTAGTGTGGTTTAAGGGAGACATTTCGAAAAAATATGCCTACTTATTACCGACCTACCCTATGTTTTTAGAGCATGCAATAGGAAACACACCTATTTTTCTTTTTGGCCTTGAGATTTCTTTTCCCTGCTGTTGGAAATTCATACCCTTGACCTGAATTTCATGGCAATTACTAGTGCTTCCACATGCAAAAGAGTATGATAATGGACCTTTGGAAACGGCCGAGCAAGTCATTAATCTCAGGTATGTTCGTACCGATACATTGGACGTTTTGTACGCATACATACTATTTCCGTAATTTAACATGTAAACTGGGTACAGGGTACGAAACATATGATGGCCAGGATACAAAATGGTACAAAATGACCAATGACGAGGGTACGCAGCATCCAACGCATTCTAGACAAAAATAGAAACGTACCCATTTTTAAAAGCGTCAAAGCGTCCATAACTATAGACTTGTCCAACAAGTTAAAGAAATATAAAAAGATCGGACAGGGAAAGTAGCATTCAAGGAGGACAGTCAACCACAAAACACAGAAACAAACACGAAAACAGACAAACAAGAAGGCAAAAGTAATAATAAATGCAAATGACATCACAAACACAAAAGGGTTGACAATAGGGCTACCGCCTTGGAACGGGCAGTGGCAAAGTAGGCCACTGGGGATTTAAACCGGTTCCTGGGTGCACCAAACCTCACAACATTTTGTTTTAATTCTTTTTTACATTATTTTTTTGGTTGTTAATGAGGAATATTTAAATATCTTTTATTTATGTTTTTATCATTACATAAGTTTTTTTAATTTTTGGTTGTTCAAAAAAAATATTTTAAATCTTATTTGTATATATTCTTTTTCTTTTTTTAAACTTGTTTCAGTTTAATGTTTATTATTATTCTATTATTTATATTTAAAAATTAAAATTGTGAGTTTGTTTTAATTGTTAGCATGGGTCACAGGTTTAAGTTTTTATGATGACAACCCATGCACAACAACCTTTTCGGCCAGTAGAGCGTACACACTGGCAGGCCATATGTTGCCTCTTGTTTTGTTCTTATTCTACTATGTTGTGAAACTATTATTTGAGCAATATAATCAACAGTCAGTAATATGTAAACATAATTATCTTTAAACTATTCTTTCTTATAATTTATATTAATGATGAAACAAATGCAAGCTATGAAGAAAAACTAACGGTGAGATATTTAAAATATATTGTTCCTTTAAATTAAGAAAGGGAAAACAGTGACACCAAATTAATTTTTTTGAAATTACCTCCATTACAGTTTGGTAAATATGTTGTACTCTTTTGATTCTGTTTTATTGGCCAGATCAATCATGACAATGGTAATAAAATATATTATTAATACCGGGTACTTTCGTTTATTTTATCATGGTATTTTGTCAGTTGGTAGTATGTTGGCTTTGTTTGATAATTTAGTTAAATAGAGCTTTAGGCCTGATAAGCAATTCAGTTTATTTGAGAGAAAAAAAAACGTTGATCGACATGTTGCTACACCACGATGCATTCACTGTTAGTTTATTTTAATTTTAAGTTGCAAGCCATTATAACCATATACTGGTAATTTTTCGAACAGACATTAGTTGAAATGTCACAACTCAGTTTTAAATTTTATATTCAATATATGATTTAAGCTTTAATATAAACAACTATGGGATTATTAACTAAACCAACAGACTGACAGTGTATGTATTTGTTCATAAAGCGAGATAATTAAAGTAGTAATTTCTCTACTTGCTGATTTTGATTTCAAATTACTTCAGATATCTGTAATACCACACACTGGCACACAAATATCTAAGATTTTAATTTTTCGTATGGTGCTTTAGGTCATTTTCAACACATGTAATATGAGTGAGTTATTTCCTCCTCCGCAAAAGAATAATTCGATGCATCCAGTACTTCCGGAGATTATCCCAAAGAAAGTGTCGGATTTTTAAAGAAATCGATTACCATGTACATTTGGAGAGGGCTAATCTTAGAAAGTATTGGAGGAATACATGTTTTACCGTTTTCGGAGAAGAGAATATCTCATTTTGTACAGGTATGTGCGCTTTAGGTGAACAGAATTCTGTAAATGAAGTTATGAAGCAAAAACATACCTGAATCGAGCGCTTTTTTTTTTGCAGTGAACCCGATCAAAAAGTCACGTGGTTTTGCCACCGTGTTAATTATATCTCAGGGGAACAATTAATTCTTATTCACGGATTATTGGATCCGAATGTAGGACGGATATACAGACAAGGGTAGACCTATATTACCCTCCGATTTAAACCGGTATGGGACTAATAAAATACAGGTAATATGTTTATTTTTACTTGGTGTGACAGCAATGGCTCTGCCGGTATAGCAAGATTCTCGACAGAGCCATTGCTTGACGTTCCAAAACGCATGTCACAGCCGCGGTGTCTAAAGTGACCGACTATTTTAACATCATCTACGCGCCAAAACACCAATATCATATTATACTTATCTCAATTTATGTTCATAAGAAAGTTGTTACAGGGCAACATAATTGTTCGCGATGTACTCTGAAATAGTGGAATCTCACATCCTGAATCCGCATCAGCCGTAAATCGTAAACATCACTGAATGAATTAAATTGGGTTTAAAGGCGCATCAACACATCAAAGGTTATATGGCGCCTAACAGGAATTAACGTGTCAGGCTCGTACTCCATTTACATCAAGATAAAATATGAAGAATGGGCATAGAACCGTCTTACCTGCAGAACTGCAGAGTTGCTGCACATTCTATAGTAGATAAACCATTTACGATAGAGCCACGGCTCCACGTTTGCATACGCGGTGTCATGATAAAGACCTTGAATGAGCAAGATAAAAAATGACATGAATGGTGGAGGGGCGGGGCGTGTCCTACTCCTCTGCTTGTGACAGTGTGTTTGTGAGATTGCCGTGGTTGTATTCTACTTTGGCAACCACAAGGGAGAAACATGCACAGAAAATACCTATTTTAAATAGTTAACTACACCAGTGACATGTACATATGTCTATGATTACACTCACAATCCAGCATACAAGTCAACGTCCACACTATTTTCGCGCTATTAAAAAATATATTAAATGCAATAGCATGTATATACGGGCTATTGAAAGTGATATTAAATGCAAGTACATATATTAGGGCTTTCAATTATCACCCCAGCATGTATATACGGGGCTATTAATCAGCAACTTAGCACGTAATCGGGCATATTGCCACAATCACGGTACTGACAATATATCAATTACTATCCCATTTCTCGTTTTATCTCGGCGTGACCCAGTGGACGTGAAACCCCGGAGGACACATGTTCAAGCCTTATCGGCGCCACATATTCGTCGGTGCATTCTTGGGCAAGACACTTCCCCGTAGCCTCGTCCATTGGACATGTCCGTAAAATGGGAGGTCTCGTGTATTTGAGTCTATTTTCCAAAAAAGAACCACAGGAATCCAGCTTTAATAAGTTTAGACAGAGATCTAAGAAATAATGGTTTATTACGTCTGTGGGGTAGGGCAGGTTCCCGATATGTGGGGCGGCTTTAAAAAAATGTTCTTTATATATAAAACAAAGGGCATCTTCCCCTCCATGGTACCATACTCTAACGTCCGATAAATGGAAGGTAGATCACGGACAGGGTCACTAAGTACACCATACTACAAAAAAAATAGAGTCTGTCTCAGCTCGTTGGTTATTTACGCCCGTCTCGGTGTTTGAATAAACAAACTCTCTGAGACCAGACTCTATATATTACTTAGTAGTCAAAATAACAGTTAAAATGCCCGCGTTCTTTGGCACGGATTGCAGTCAGTTTGTCACTCTTTGTGGTCAGAGGAGGAGTGTTACCTAATTCGGAGTTAATTATACATATTGTACTAATGGTTAATTTGGAAAAGTAAAAATGATTCACTGAATTTCAACTAAAGGCTGCTTTATTAATCAAATGATCCTGTCTCTTTCAAAGCATGTATTGTTTAAATTGAGAAATGAATATCTCTATTTGACATTTCGCCAATAAGGATGCAATCATATCTTCCGCCTACACATCCTACTCGCGTCAGCAATTTATTCAGAACTTGTAAACAAAATTGATAAAATTTGCAATTAAATTGATCATATGCATAATGTGTCCATAGTTCAGTGTATTTGTGTGTCTGGAATTAAACGCAGTTCTTTCGTTTGGAAATATGATTGTCATTTGGGATAAACGAAAGAATTATGTTGTCGTGGGTTGTAATTCGGGAGCATTACGGAATTTGTATATTATGACAGCGTTAGGCCAACTTTTGTCAAGGCTGAGGCGAAAGTTGGTGTGAACATTTAAAGCCTTGCTATAAATACACTTAACAAAATGTTAAAATCAGAGAATATTTATTCTTTAAAAAGTTACACAGCGCCACAGGAACAGCTTTGATGTCAGGACTTTACATGTAGATTTTCTTCGCTTCTATTTCTGTTTAAATTTTTACTTCCATTTTAACCTAAAGTTATATGCAAAAACCGGAAAAAATGCGTGGCATTCACACACAAAAACGCAGTCAACCAAGAACATTAATTCATATACAAACAACAAATACAATAATACACAGAAGCCAAATGTTTGACACCTTGGAACGGACTGTAGCAAAAATGCCGCGCTTAGTGTTTAAACCAGTTTCATTCTCTACTGTCATTATAATAAAAAGGTAATAATGAACTACCTGCCAGGCTATGGTCCTCAGATAATATGGGATATAGGTAAAACACAAAGATGAGCATGCATATAATAATATAATCAAACTCTATAAAGCCACAAACAATTACGCAATGATTTAGCAGAAACCAGAGCCAAAAGATAATAACCCGTTAAGGTCACGACTGGTCAATATTAAAGCCACACATAAAACGCGACCCTACTTTTCAAGATTTGGGTCAGCAGTCTGTCGTGTCATCGCACAATCCAAGAGGAAAGCATAGTACCCGGCTGTAAATAGATTTAACGTCCGCATACAAACGAAACCATTAAAACAACAACGTTTAATAAAACAAAACGTGTTTGCTTTGTTCACAAAAACAAATACATGTTGAGATTGTAATAGTTCAACATACTGGTTACGACTGATGTCCACACAGTCGCTGATAACACCACCTATACGGGTTTAGTCTTTATCATGCGCAGTACTATGTTCGTGGCTTTGATGTTTGTCTATGATCTGTCTTGTCGTGCCCTTAATAGTTCTCTTGTTGCTCTGGCTTCTGCCAAGTCAATGAGTACCTTCATTGTGGCTTTCTAGGCTATTGTTGTTTTTTTTGTATTATATTTACACGAGCATATTTGTGTTTAACTTATATTGCCTATTGATGCTGCCTTGATGGTTAGAGATTAGATCATGGCGTGGCCTACTTTGCCACTGATCGTTCCAAGGCGGTAGCCCTATTGTCAACCCTTTTGTGTTTGTGATGTCGTTTGCATTTATTGTTACTTTTGCCTTCTTGTTTGTCTGTTTTCGTGTTTGTTTCTGTGTTTTGTGGTTTACTGTCCTCCTTGAATGCTGCATTCCCGGTCCGATCTTTTTATATTTCTTTACATTGTATTTATTCATTTGGACATTCGTTCATTGGAGGATAGTTTCGTTTAAACTATTTAATTCTCTTTACTTAGAACAAGTTAAAAAAACTTGAACTGCTCTCAGTATACATGAACCCAAAAAAAGTAAAGATGGAACGTAATTCAGGATATGCTGTAAGAAGAAATATACCTTAATATAGTTTATTTAGAAGTAATTTAGCTGTTTTATATGTATTATAAACATTCCCTGTATGAATAAAAATCTCAATTAAGTTAACAGAGAGGTACTTTTAAAAATACCATCTGCATTGTATGAACTCTAACACGTATGTAAACTTGATATTTAAGTAAAATGTTAAAAAAAATACTGACTTTCATAAAAACAAGTGTTAATTATTATTTACAATATTTCTTTTAAATTATATTTTATAACACTGATGTTGCATTCAATGTAAAATTACGATGGCAATTAAAGAATCGTAGCAGGTGTCGGCATTTACTCTAGTATCATGATACATAAGCCAAATATTTTCTTGAATGCGTAATTGTTTTAATTGGACAAATGTGTTTGCGTTCTGTAAGTAATTTATCTCTTAACAATTGTGTTATTCGATGACATTCAATCATGTTTCATTGTTTAATATAATGTAATGATTGCATACCAAGACGAAATTGTTTATACGTCGACTTGCGCAGTTTTTCAGAATGTATTTCAGTGGCAGGCAATCAATTTATACTTGATGGTTGGTTGAATTTACGTCGTTTTCATCACATTATGTAGGCTATAATTATATAATGATTTATTTTTAGTTGTCGAGACAGACCATCCGCCTTTTATTTAGTGGATTTGTCTGAAATTAAACATAGCTAGTTTGGTAACATGATTGTCATTTGGGTTAAACGAAAGAATTGTGTTGTCGTTGGTTGTAATTGGCATGTGCTAAAATGCTGAGTGGAGTGGAGTGGAGTGAAGTGGGGTTGTGGAGTGGTGGAGTGGCTTGGAGTTGTGGAGTGGAATGGAGTGGAGTCGACTCCAGAATGTAACCGATGACTCCAAAAGTGGTGGAGTGGAGTGGTGTGGAGTGGAGTGGAGTGGATTGGAGTAGTAAAGTGGAGTGGAATGGTGTAGTGGAGTGGTGGAGTGGATTGTAATCGACTCCAAAACTGTAAAAAAAGTAGAGTGGTGGAGTGGAGTGGAGTGGAGTCGACTCCAAAACGGTAACCTTGTGGAGTGGTGAAGTGGAGTATAATTGTCTCCGAAGTATGTAAAATAGTATGAAAAGAAAACATGGATATGAGCTGGTCATACATTTAGATAAATCTCCAACTTACCAGTCAGCATATAAAGCATGCATAACTTCATTATTAAACAAGAGCTGCATGAAAACAGTGCAGCTCGACTATTTGTTTTTTCAGAGAACACACAATTAAACATGTGACATAACATTAGAAGAAGAGGCATATTCCTACTAGTTCCCCTCAGCCCCCTTTTCCCATAGCAAACTACTATTTGTTTGTTTGAATGGTGTTTAGGCATTTTTAGTACATGCTAGGCCATATAATTATGATGATGATCTTTCTTGTCGTGCCCTTAATGGTTTATTCTCTTGTTGCTCTGGCTTCTGCCAAGTCATTGAGTACCTTCATTGTGGCTTTCAATACTATTGTTGTTGTTTTTGTATTATATTTACACGAGCATATGTTTGTTTTATTTATATTGCCTATTGATGCTGCCTTGTTGGTTAGAGATTAGATCATGGCGGGGATTTCTTTATTTACACTGTCCTGTTTTAATGGGATGACAGTATGGTAAGTGTGAGGTTTGGAGCACCCTAGAACCGGTTTAAACCCCCAATGGCCTACTTTGCCACTGACCGTTCCAAGGCGGTAGCCCTATTGTCAACCATTTTGTGTTTGTGATGTCGTCTGCATTTATTGTTACTTTTGCCTTCTTTTTTGTCTGATTGCGTGTTTGTGTCTGTGTTTTGTGGCTGACTGTCCTCCTTGAATGCTACATTCCCTGTACGATCTTTTTATATTTCTTTTTATGATAGAGGCATTCATCTCTATTTTTCTTGGGTAGAACCAGTACTGTATACCAGCTGCCATCCATGACAATTCGACTAATTTTAAAATAGCCCTGCTCGATATATGGAAACATAGTTAATGGAAACATAGTTACTTGTGTTAAATGTTAGTTTGTTATGCAACAGTAGGCCAATGATAGGCTTATATGTGCGTTTGAATTAATTTTTATCACTTTCTGATATGTATCTGATCAATATTTCATGTTAAAGTAGCCCTTTTTATATTTTTATTTGTTTTTCCCCATAGCATAGTGAGTCAGACATAGATGGCTAAAATAAATGCAATGCTTCTTTTTTTCTTTTTTTTTTGATAATTTTATTTAGACACTTGTGTACATACATACATGATATAAATATGTGTACATGCATACATGATATAAATACAAACACATTTTAGGCAAAAATTGCATATAAGAATACATTCGATGAAACTAGATTGAGAAGAACAGACATGGAATGAAATCTGTACAAACTAAAGTAACATTAATATACACCTTTAAAGCATCAGTATTAAAAGGTGGAATAAACGTTGTGAATGTTATGGTTTAATTGTTAAAGATATTATTCACAGTGTTCCATCTCGCCTTAATAGCATTAGATTTCTTTTCAGGGTACATATATAATGAGAATAATTCAAGGTGTTTATATCTCTTCAAATGCTCAATAAAAACGCTATAATTTGGGAGACATTGTTTCAGTTTACAGGAGTAGACATAACTTTTAAAAATGAGAAGACAAATATTAATTATCGAGTGAATGACGTTTTCATTCTGTTCAACATATAGGAGGATTTCCTGGGGCTTTATTTGCACATCAATACCACATTGATTCTTGATTTTTTCAAAAAAACGTAAAAGGACATTTTTTGGATACATACATTCATAAAATAAATGCAAAACTGTTTCTTTCGAGTTGTTACAAAACGTACAAAGTTCTGTTTTGGACATTTTGCACTGATAAAGTTTGGCATTGGTAAACAAAATACGATGAAATATTTTGAACTGCAGGCTCTGCAGATAGGTATCATCAGTTATTTTAAAATTTTGTTCGTATAACATTTCCCAGTCCTCAGTTTGTAAGGCTATTCCAAGTTCTTTATTCCATTTTTGCTGGGATTTGTTAGGTGTTTCTGCAATATTTTTTAAGAATTCTGGATTAAAAGTAAAGTTAACCTTTTTTGTTGCATTTAATTTGTTGATATTTTTATTTATAGGATGTTCAATTCTAGTTTCATGTTTAATACTTGTTTTCCATGTATTTGGAATTGCATTGAGTAGACCATAGTATATAGTAAATGGAATCCGTATGTCATATTTATCTGAAAATTCTGTATAGGACAATAAGTTGCACTGTTCACTAACAATGTCATTTATAAAGAACACCCCCTTTTGACAAAAAGCTTTAACGATATTTAAATCCCAGGTTAAAGCAATATTTGAGTTATAAAATAAAGGTTCTGATAACATTTCAATTGCGTTTGTTATACATTCACAGTCTAAACAAGCCCATGAATGCATTACATTTTTCCAAAAACTATTTTGATAGTTTGCTATTTTATTAATTCCATCTTTATGGAGATACCACACTTTATATCCACCAAACTCGTCTAGATCATTTAGAACAAGTGTTTTCCACGGTGAGAATATTTCAGGATCTAAAAGTTTTTCAACCCATACTAGTTTCAGTGACTGGCTTAGTGATTTTATATGTGGAAACTTAAGACCACCGTTTTTTATTGAATTTATTATAACCGTTCGTTTAATCTTATCCATTTTCCCCGACCATAAGAAATTAAGTAAAATATTTTGAAAATCTTGGAAAATATGATCTGGGGGGTCAGGAAGGACAGTTAAGCAGTCAATTATGATGGGAAGTGCAAGCCTTTTTTATAACTGTTGTTTTGCCAATAAGCGTAAGATTTCTAAAAGACCAGTCGTTTAACAGATTTTTCATTTTATTAAGTTTATCATGATAATTATTTATAAAATAGTTGTCTTTATCTAAGTTATAAGTTATTCCTAGAATTTTAAAATCTCCTTTATAATTCCAGATCACTGGTTTATCAGTATGAAGTTTTTCGCGACAACCTTTTCTTGCTCCTATCCATATAATTTGGGTTTTGTCAAAATTTACTTTTAAACCGGAGCAAAGGTAAAATTTGTCCACTATTTGAAGGGCATTATTTAATGATTTTTCATCATCCTCCAGAAAAAGAGAGGAGTCATCAGCATATTGGTTTAATAAATATTCAGAGTCTCTTACACGTATACCATTTATATCGGGGTGATATTTCAAAGCAGCACTTAAAAATTCAACACATATTATAAAAATATACGGCGAAAGAGGATCGCCTTGTCGAACACCTCTTTGAATTGAAAAAAAATCTGAACAATTTCCGTTATTCAGTACGCAACTAGATACATTATTATAAAAAGTGTGAAACCAGTTTAAAATTGAATCTCCAAGATTAAAGAAACGTAAACATTTTTCTATAAATTTCCATTCTAAAGAATCGAAAGCTTTTTCAAAGTCTAGTAAAACAAGAAGTCCGGGTATATTTTCTTCATCACATTTTAAAATAAGGTCAGATATAAGTCGTGTTAAATCACCCATTTGTCGTCCCTTTAAAAACCCTGTTTGACTTTCCGATATTAGTTTTGGGAGTATTGATTTAATTCGATTGGCAATAGCTGAGGACGCAATTTTCCCATCCACATTTATAAGCGAAATAGGTCTCCAGTTTTTTAAATGCAGTTTTGATTTACCTTCCTTAGGAAGACAAGTGATCACACTTTGCCTTTGAGTAACAATGCAACAATGCAATGCTTCTTGTTATACCATATTTTCTGAAATTGTTAAACAATAAACAATCCACCACCACTAAAACCAACCGTCATGTATATTCTAAAATGTGCTGACAATGAAACACCAATCAACAACTAATCTCATGGAAATTTTGTTTTTGTTTTTAAAGCTTCACGTTCCCAGTTTATAATATTATCTTATTGAAGGCCTCGTAATTTATATGTTCACGTCCTTCTGACTTATTACTCATAAAACTGGTTATTAAATAGGATATGGGAATACAAACCTTAGAACTACACACAAAGGTTATTGTAACTATACAGATAGAAACATAACAAACTAAAGTTTTTATAGTTTATTCAGTTTTCATAACAGTAGTTTATATACAATACAAATATTTCAGTAAAATTAACGATCTGTTAACAAAAATTACAGTATATCAAAATTAAGTGAATGTTCCTGGACATATTGCTCCAAGTGTCTGATATGACTCGCAAATAGTCAAAGTAAAATGCATGTGTTGGGTCCAGTAAACCAATCATACTCAAGACGCTATGACTTATGAACATTAATATGTAAGTAAAGCGATATCTGACGCCATTGCTTTCTCAATTGCATACAGGTTTTGCGTTTGTAACCAATTAATCATGTTCATGTCTTATTATCATAGAACAAGAAACTATGGGTATGTAGTTTTAAGCAAAGATAACAGGTATACTACCCCTATGTAACCTACAATTAATAAGTCACAAAACGAAGTCACAGGTATCCGGTCCATCATATATTCAGAACTAATTAAATCATCTCTTTATGGGTCCTAGTTAAGTGTATTTACACATTAAATGTGCTACTGAAACACATTATAAAGGGTATAATCATATTTCGATAGATACCTATTATTCTTCCTGATCATTTGCAATCCCTTTAACAATGTTATCATGATGTAGCTCAACTTCTTAACTGATTGCTATAAATTAAGGAATGGGTTGATAAGACTATGAATGAAATTGTGAGCTTCCAATTAACTACATTTGCTGTAAATGGTTTATCAGCATAATACTCAGCCGATGAGTTACACTTGTACAAGGTTTTAGTGGTAGTACTACAATTGTAAAAACAAAAAAAGAGGTTATTTGGATAAATGGATAATAAAGAGTATATATATATTTATGATCCTCCGTCCGGGGTAAAAGAAGACAAAAATCCGTGTATGCAATTGAAAGGGGGCATGTGTATGCCTTGCTTGACCCAATATAATTTTGTTTTAATTATATGTTTTCTAAAACAAACAGTATCATATAATGAAACACAATATCAATGTTTAATGATTAAACCAAGCACACTCTCATACAACCTTTTGTTCTTACTATACAACAAGATATATAATCATAATGCATATACAAAACACAATTTCAAAATTAAAAATAACAATGGTCCCGTAAACGACCGGAAATGTGTAAGGGGTTCGTAAGTATACGCCGCCACCTAAACGATAGAAAATGTGTAAGGGGTCGTAAGAATACGCCCTGGAAGAGGTTCGACACAATTGGGAAGGTGTATAGAGATATATATACAAGGGGTGGAGGTGGGCAAATTGCGTTCTCTCTCTATCCATTGATAAATATAAACTGAATGACTGGTGTGCCAGACGCCCAACTTCTCATGGGTGCGCCCATAAAATAGCCAATCAGCATGGAGCACACACTGAACTCATGTTCCTGCGCGTGATAATAAGATGCTGATCATTTAATATTGACGTTATCAATAATGACCCCCCAGACTTGTTCATAAAACACGTTATGCAGGCATAACTGGATATTTATGATCCTCTGTCCGGGGTAAAAGAAGACAAAAATCCGTGCATGCAATTGAAGGGGTCATGCGTTTGCGTTGCATGACCCAATATAATTTTGTTTTAGTCATATGTTTTCTAAAACAAACAGTATCATATAATGAAACACAATATAAATGTTAAATGATTAAACCAAGCACACTCTCATACAACCTTTTGTTCTTACTATACAACAAGATATATAATCATAATGCATATACAAAACACAATATCAAAATTAAAAATAACAATGGTCCCGTAAACGACCGGAAATGTGAAAGGGGTTCGTAAGAATACGCCACAAAGGCAGATATGCTACGTTCTAGGAGCAAATCTGCATTCCCTTAGAGAGAGAGAGAGAGAGAGAGAGAGAGAGAGAGAGAGGATTTTTGTTGTTTTGGAATGAATAACCGCTTTTATTTCATTGCTAAAATCCTCTATTTCACTGCTAAGCATAACATAAACAGCAATTGTTTATCAAATGATAAGCTTCTTATCAAGTTCGGTAAACTCTTCACACTGAATTAACAGATGTCTTAAAAGTGTAGATGGCATATGACAGGCTAGTAACAGAATAATAGAACACCAACATTGTGAATGTTTAAATATAGTATGAATTTGACCCAAAAAGTAGACCTAACTATGACAATGAACTTTGAAATACTGACACACCTAATCGACTTAAATACAAAATACAGTTACTTTGCTGAAGATAATTTCATAAGTATTTGTCCTTGACCAGTGACCTTGACATCTGAACGACAAAAGTAAAGTATGTGACACACTGTCTAGCGATGATACATACAGTTGTAAAGCTTTACCTAATAATCTTAAACAATAAGAGTATCTGTTTACGGATGTTACCTTGAACAGCACTGACAATGACTGTTAACAAAACATTAACGTATGAGGCACATCTTTGCTTGTAATGATACTTGCCTACATTTTAGGAAAAGATTTCCAGCCGTTTTAATACACTGCCCTGAACAAGTATTTATGAAGTTTCTGACCTTGAGGCTGACTTTCAACTTTTACAAAACTAATTTAACATACATAGTTATGATACATGAATCTTTAAATGGACAGACGATGCAGTCATATTATATTTCGCCTAAGAATGGAGGTATAGTAAAACATAACATGATATGACACGACATAAATTATTGTCCTAGTAATTTCATGCATCCGATTCCGGATGTCTATGCATAACTCTCCCTGTCTAGGGAAGCTCTAAATAACATGTACAATGTGTTGATGAGCAGTAAAATAACATTTCAATTCATTGCTATGGACGTGCTAGTCGGAAACTCGACCAGTATATAAGACCGTTGATAAAACATGTATGCCAAACATTTAATCACTACTGTGCAGCAAAGCAAAAGTTGACAGAAGACAGATAACGGACAGCCAACCACCACGGCATACACTTTTTTTGCTATTCGACTAGTGCTAAAACTATCAAATGCATAATAGTTGCCCAACATTTTTATTATGATTGGTACTCTATTGTTCAATAATATATTTTTGAGAATGTTACTTACTATAAATATCTATTATGCATGCAATGTAACACTCAGAGTGCCTAATAAAGTTAGGTGATAGTATGTGTTTTGTAAGGAGATGCTCTTTCATTTTGTTTTTGAGGTGGGACTGATATACACTCTATGGTCATATATTTTTAAAATCAAGTCATTGGGACGTATTCTATGCTTTTCATTAAAAAGTTGTCCGCATCCATAGCACATCTTTATTAGCCCTGCAATAAATATCAGATGAAATGGCTGCCTAGATGTTTTCCGTTGTCAGTGGAGTCTTGAAATTGAGTAATGGTGGCCGGTATCGTATTACTGGTCGCTTTTCATTTCTTTGTGGCTTTAGTTCGTTTTCTTACCACGTATTTTAGATAAATTTGAATTAGATAATTTGCTTATGCTCACCCTGTTGTTTACACGGATTTTCTGCTAAAGCTATTGTATGTTGACAGATACTGCGACGACTAAATCGTAAGCAAACGTTTTCGCATGATATTTTGCATGTGCTGCGATTAATTGTGACTGTTCTTGGTTTATTATTCCTGTTTGCCACAAATAAGGAATTCGCACGATATTTAACAATGTTTGTTCTTTCTGCGATTAGGTCTGCACTGTACTGCAAACAAGGATTTGATAATACAATGAAAGAGACAAAAAACAACAGAAAGGTGATGAAGACAGGGTTCCCGACTTGGAACGGTCAGTAGGCAATAAGGCCTACTGGTTAGATTGAATCGATTTTATATGCGCACAATCCTCGGTATTATCCTGTCTTCAGCGCCCAAATAGACCAGACAGTGTAAACAAAACTACATCCCATCAAAAGGAATTCTCTAATAAAGTCCACATCCAGAGAAACTAACTAAAGAAACACATACACAATAATAAACATCTCAGGATGTATCCAGAATCGTACTGAACAACCATAGTAGTTGTAGCTAAAGAGAAAACCAATCTAGGGTACGACCAGAAAACCCGAGGGACGAAAGCTCATGCACCCACCTACCTTAGTTGGGGTTTCAGTAGGTACAATCATAGAGTCCCAAGAGGTAGTCCAGTCATCGCACAAGGGAAAAGTGAAGCGTAATGACTGACTGTAGTGGGGTCAATCACTAAACATGCAGTGCGCTGTAAAACCAAAGGGTTATTTCCTTTTTTGACGAACTTCCTGATTAAATTTCTAAATCGGTCAGGAAACCCGTCAGAGCCCTTTAACTTTCGAAGTTTATAGACCACATCTCCATAAAATGAGGGTTGTGATATGCCTAGTCGCAGACGTGTTTTAAGGTTGGTGTTGTACTTTTCCAGCAGGCCCTCGTTGCGGCGGTAGAATTTAGAGAAAGATCTACGTCGTTTGTGATAATGAAAACCCTGCTGAAAAAGTTTACTTGTAATAACTTGATTTCGATCATTGATGTCTATAACATCATTACACGCCCTAGCAAATCGAATGAGCTGGGAGATATACACCCCGTTTGAGGTAGCACGAGGTACATCTCCATCCAGGTGTGGATAGTTAACGATGTTAAAATTGAAATCATCTCTCTTATCATAGATTTTAGTATGAATACAATCATTTGAAATCGAGAGATGAAGATCGCTGTATCCGAACTGTTGGCTTTATTCAACGTGAGCTCTGGTGGATAAATGTTAGTAACCATATGAGCAAAGAACGGATTATCAATATTGAGTATGTCATCAAGATACCGAGAAGTATTATTAAAGGCATCAATAATTTCACACTGGCTAGCAGGTGACAAACTCAACATGAAATCTCTTTCATAGCAATACAAAAACAAATCTGCAACAAGTGGCGCACAGTTAGTACCCATAGGAATACCAACAACCTGGCGATAAATAGTTTTACAGTATCTTATAAAGATGTTATCCAGAAGAAAAGATAAGGCTCTACAAACATCAGAACAAGTCCACAAATTATACTTATCAATGGGGGCGTTAATAAAGAATTACAAGCTAGAAAAGTTGTACCTTCTCTAGCAAATGTCTTCTGAATAAGCTGAAGCAATTTTTCTTTGATAAGATTATGTGGTAGGGTAGTATAAAGTGTAGAAAAGTCGTAGGTGCTTAGAGAAGAGGCATGAACATGCTTACACCGTAGTTTTTTTTTTGTTTTTGTTTTGTTTGTTTTTTGTTTTGTTTTTTGTTTTTGTTTTTTTTGTGTTTTTTTACTTTTCAGCCATCTTAAGATGACCCGTTTAATCTCACATGGTGAGACAAGGGTCGGGGAGGACCATCCCTTGCCATACCTTACAAAATATATACAAGCATATTATAGAACATTTGAAAATTACTGTATGTTTGCTTTGTAATAAAATAATGAGATTTGCAATGGGGAAGTTATTTTTAGTCCAAAGAAAAAAAAAATGAAGTGAAATGTAATACTTTTAAAAACTGCCTGTGTGGTCCATGTCTTGAATTTTCTGATTTAATCGATGTACAAAATGAAAAAAAAAGCCAGTTCTTGGTTCAGTGAAGGTGAGTAGTTTTAATTTGATCTATTATGTACCTAGTTAAATATTTGTTTTAGCATCTCCCAATCTTTATTAAATTGTTCCATATTTTTGTTTTTTATTGCAATATGTTTATGTGTGTTATGAGAGCATTTAAGTATATTTTTAAGTGCCTGTATGGATAATGGTGTGTTTTGTCGTTTTGAGCAAAAAATATAATATTTGATTTCTAGCAATATTTGCAACTCAATCTTTGTTAAGCATTTTCCAATGTTGAATATAAAAAGTTATTCTGTAAATGGCAGTATTATTTGTTTTGATACAAGTATTCTTTGTAGTTGTTGAAGGAAAGTTTGTGTTGTGGGACAGGTCCATAGCATGTGAGTAATGTTCTCTTCTTCGTTACAAGAATAACATAAGGGGGTATCTTTTATTTTTATTTTGTGTAAGTAAAGATTAGTTGGAAGTAATCTGTGATTTATTCTAATCTGAAACCATTGCAACGTTGTGCTCATTGTACTTTTGAATGGTGAAGCATATATATCTGTCCATGTTTCTTCCTCTATGTCATAACAAAGTTCCCATTTTAATTTTGAAGTTGGTTTATCGCTGTTTTTATTTAGAATATTGTAAAATATTTTGCAACCTATTTCTGTTTTGGATAAATGGTGTTATGTTTGATGGTATATTTGGAAGTGGCATTTTACTTGAAACTGTTGTTTTCAATATCTTCTTTTGAAAGGATTTAATAACCGATATTAAGCCACAGTATTGTAAGAAATCTGTTTTTAAACCATACATATCTTCGAATTCACTAATGGAATATAGTTCTCCATTACCTTTAAATAGGTCATTTATTAGGTAAATATTTTTATCAAACCAATTTTTATAATATATAGGCTTACTGTCAATTAAAATACTGTTATTGTAAAAAATAGGACTTAATAAAAACGTATCTACAGATTCAATTTTACTACTGTTAATGACTGCGGCAAAAGCAGATAAAACATCAATCCAAAATGTATTATTAGTTTTCTTCATTATTGTTTCACAATAGCATTTGCCTAAAACTGCTAATTTTTAATATCAATGAAACTTTCAACTGCATGTTTCCATTTACCTTCACTCACAATTAATCTTCTTATCCACGTGGATTTTAGACTGAAGATAAAAGCCTTTAAGTTTATCATGTTGAGACCTCCCTCTGAATATTGCTTTACTATAACTGTGATTTTTATTTTTGCTGGACCTTCCCAAAGAAATTCATACAGTATGCCATTATTTTTTGCTATAATGGATTCTGTAGGATTTGGAAGAGATATAAAAAGATGGTTTAATATTGGTACGAGTAGTGATTTGATAACTGTTATTTTCCCTAATGGAGTTAAATATCTTCTTTTCCATATCTTGATTAAATTTTGAATCTTTGTTATTTTCTCATTATAATTTATGTCTAACATTTTATCTAGATCAACATTGAAATTTATACCTAATAATTTAAATTGTGTTTCCCCCCAAGTTAATTTCCACTTAGTTTTAATTGTGTCTTGGCTATACTTTTTTCTGCCTATCCATATTATTTGTGTTTTATCAAAGTTTACATTTAAACCAGAGTTTTTTCCATATTTCGATAATTCTGATAAACTTTCTCTAAGTGAAGATGGAGATCCGTCTAAAACCATAGATGTATCATCTGCGTATTGTGACAGTTTAACTTCTGTACCATTAACATTGATACCCTTAATATTGTTGTTACTTCTTATTTTGATAGCAAGGATTTCTGCATATAGGATAAAAATGTACGGTGATAATGGATCACCTTGACGACAGCCCCGCCCAATATTAAAAAATTCTGATAGATTACCGCCTTGATTAACTGTTAATTTGGCATTTTTATAGAATAATTTTATCCATGAAATAATACACTTTCCAAATCCAAAAAACTTCAACACATTGTAAACAAATGCCCATGAAAGTGAATCAAACGCTTTTTCGAAATCCACTCGAAGAACAAGTCCATTTAGATTTTTTTCTTCTGCATATTGCATAATATCATATATAAATCTTGTGTTTTCACCTAAATATCTACCTGCAATAAAACCAGATTGATCCCTATGAATTAATTTGTCAAGTGTAGATTTAAATATATTGGCTATGGCACCCGAGGCAATTTTGTATACACAATTAAGAAGTGAAATTGGTCTGTAATTTTTAATGTTAAGCCTGGATTTATTTTCTTTATGTATAACAGTAATTATACCCTCTTTTTGGGTTATAGATAATTCCCCTATATTAAACCCACAATTAAGCGACTGGACAATAAAATGACCAATCTGCTTCCAAAATGCTTTAAAGAAATCGGCTCCAAAACCGTCGCTCCCTGGACTTCGATTATTAGAAATTGCTCTTAGCGTCGAGGCTAATTCTTCGTATGTTAAGGGACCTTCTATTGAGTTGGATCTAATTGTAGTAAGTTTAGGTATGTTTACTCCCGACAGCTCATTTTCTAAGTCTATATCTTCTAGTAACTCATCTTTATTGGAGTATAAATCTTTATAAAAATTCTTAGCTTCTTGTAAAATTTCAAATTGATCTGTTATTATATCTCCATTTTGTTTTTCTAGTTTTGGAATTAGTTTAGATGCAAAGTTATGTTTTTCTAGGTTACAAAAAAACTTACACCGTAGTTTGTCAAGAACCTCTCCAGAGTTTTTGATAGACCAAAACAGATTGATTCCTGAGTTCTCGAAGGCCTTTCCCAATATTTTACAATATGTTTTTTTAATCGCGGAAAGTCAGGAAGTCAATAGTTTTGATATATTGGTCGTGGTACATGAACTAGAATTAGCGATAAAAAAAGCTTTGTGTGAATTTTTTGTGAAGTTTAGGTATCCAGTACATTGTAGGGAGCTTCGTCTGCTTACTAATTACAGAAATCTTTATAGTCTCCATAAAGGTCACAGGCTGGGAAACAATGTCCGTCTCCAGCAGAGATGTAGTTCGATAAGCAGAAGTGCTCACTAGCTCAGCATTCAACCTATTGATATAATGTAGTCCTCAGACAATAAGTATATTGTTGGATGCTTTGCCTGCTGGAACTAGAGCAAATTTATTATGTAAATTCTGAATACCCTAGAAGGCAGTGGAAACAGGGATGGCTTTGATTCGTAAAATAAAATACGTAATTCAACAAATTTTGAAATAGTTTTCATCCAAGCAGTAAGTGCATGTTTATCTGCTTTTTCTCGCTTACACCACTTTGTACAGAAATCCGTTAAAGAACCCGCAATTTCATTGCGACAGGCATTAAAATCAATATCAGATGGACGGCGATACTTAGGCCCTTTGGCAATAAAATGCCGAATCCTCTTATCCTCAAATACAATCAAGATTTCCATTAAGAATGTGACCGGCAGGTTCGTAACAAAATTTAGAATTTTGAAAATCTCAATAAGTAGGAGTAGATGTCTCGATCTCAAGATCAGAAACGATCCTATTATAATTGAAAATAAGATTTCTAGTAGATTTCTTATACATGTAACATATAACAGGAGTCTCAATATTCTTGAAAAACTTTGGAATTTTGTCAGTCACCCGCATATCATTAAAAATACCGGCTAAATTAATGAAATCGATGCCATTATCGACATAAGTTATCTTTAAAAAATGCCTTTGATGGTCAGATGGAGCATCTATATGTGGACGCAAAGTATGTTGCGTGTTACTTTGAATAAAAGATGCAACCTCATATAAAGGATTAGTACGGACATAAATGGCATCCGCTTCTTCGTCAAGTTTCTATAAGCAAGGAATAGACAGACTGAATTATGTAAGGTACATTCACAATACTACTCTCAGTGGCAGTAACAGACAGGTTGCAGTTGTCATCACTGGCATCATCACCTAGGACTCTTGTTCTGATGGGTTCATGCAGCATCATGAAATACATAATTTATGTTGAAAAATTAAATTCTACCTTTAGAGTTAAAAAATATATAATACACTATATTACAGCATGGTGCCATGAAATTGTTTGATGTTTGCTATATTCTTGTAATACGTACACACTGCTTCAGTTGAAAATGTGTATTAATGAAGGTACAAGTCTTACTATAAATTGTCACAAATAAAACATGTACAATAGACTTGGACAGGATGACATTAATGTATACTGTCGTAAATCTCGCGCGCACGGAAGGAGGGAGGGAGATGAGAGGGAGATTTAATATTTCCATTTTCATTTAAAAGTATGAAAACTTAATTTGTTCACAGCGCAAAGTTTTTAGCTTCAACATTTCAATATTCAGTAGTTGTGTCAGGTGTGTAGCGATCCCATTAGCCTTATTTGAGATAATGGAGGGATATCAATTACTAGCGAGATGTCCTGTGTTGACAACTGGAATGTGTTTTTGGAAATCAACACCTTAGTGAATGCAGTTAAGATAACTTAATGGAAGCTACAGCATCAGCAAAATGATACAATTACATCATTTCTCTTATTTTATTATCTCCATTATCTTTGCGAAATTTGCGAAATTCGTAAGGGTCACATTTAGACTCAAGATCTGATTTTATTACAGAGTTTATACATTCATTTGCATTTTGTGTGTAAGTTTAGGAGGAAATCCAAGACCACACAGACTTCGTAATTCCGCACTCATACTGCTTTTGATAATATGAGATGATTTATATTCTTTTAAATAAAATAGAAATATATCTCCGTGTGTATGTCTTTCCTTTCACAAATTGCTGATATTTTCTAATTTTTTATCAAATTCCTCAGGAGAAAATCAGTTTACTAAACCTGGTATTTTTGTTGAACCTTGGATACTACCGAAGATATCAGTTAGATATTCTTTAGCTAGTTTTTCTTGAATTTCTAAAGACTTTAATGTTCGTTCAATGTTGTCGTACATATGAGTCGTACAATAAATGTTTCCTTCGTGGAAAACATACTTGAATTGCATTTGATAAATTAACTTCATCTGTTCCAAACACTTTCAAATCAACTAATTGTTGGCACTCTTGAAGGATGGTGGATGGTAGCTTAAAATAACTATCAAATGTTTTACGCTGGTGTGTAAGTGATGGGCCTATCATCACAGGCTCATTACCGAACTTATTCAATAACATGAGATGTTTGTATGTACAAACTGTTACAAAATCGTTGCCAATATTGATAGTTGTATCGACTCCGAAGACTGAAACGTTTTCATTTTGTGTACAAAACGTTCAAGTTCTGTTAGTTGCCTATTTGATGACTTGAACATACTGAATTCCGGTGCTGTTCTTACATCTCTTACAAATGTTGAAATGTACTTCTCTTGATAGTTTGCTAAATCTGTACATTCCAGGACAGGGACTTTGAATGCAGTTTTGCTATTATTTACATTATAAATTTGTGTTCTGTTGTGTGGAAAACATGCAGAACTTTTTACACTTTCCGGATTCTGTCAGAATTGCATCAAAAAATGTTTTTAGGTTTGGTATTTTATTCTCGAAATTTATTAATGTTGTCACATGTGGAGCGGTTTGTTCTTTTGTATTGTTTATCCATTACATTTGAATTTCCATGTGTTTAACTTCTGTTGGGATTATTATTTACGGTGAAGACGATTATTCGACCCGTTTACATAGTTGTGCCTTATAACTTTAAATGGTGAACCACTTAGCTGAGAAACAATTTGAATATCTTCATTTTCTTCGTAGGCGTCCACAAATTTTGTATTTTTTCCAGTTTCTTTCCATGTTCCCATGCCATCACAAAATGCATTTTTCCAATGTCCTATAGCTTGAATGTTAAAAATGAATGAAACATTTTCATCTATGCAATTAGGAACGTGTTTTGCAATCATATTGTCCTGCGGTGGATTTACCAATAGTTTAACTATGTCTCTAGTCTTATCCCTACTTTAAAATTTAAAACCGGAAGAAGTGGATAATTAATAATTATATCTTGGTTTTGGAACAAAACTGCATGAAGTGGCCATTAACAGAAATCAATTTGACATTCAGTGACTATTTAGAGGTTAATATATGGTTAGTTTTTCAACCATTATATCAGTTCGAGGTAACTAAATTACAGCTTGAGACCGAGGTCAAAGGCTCATATCAGTTAGCATGGGCTGATTTCTTGATTCATAGCAAACTGAACACGTTATAAATTCTTTATTAATGAAATAAAAACATTTACAATATTCCAAATCATAAGGTTTTTCAAACTTTGGTTGGAGGTTATCATATTTACTAGCATTATACTATTCTCAATAATATTCCACAGTTGGTTTTGAAATACAGAATTTAATTCCTGAAGAATTATTGTAGTAAGAAATTGAATATCATATAATAAAACTAGTTTTTAATTTTACAATGATATATCAATACATGGTCATTCTATCCTCTCTTTCTCTTTACATTTTCACTTTATCTATATTATAAATATTTGTTAATCTTGATTAACTCCTTCCAGGTGTCGCCACTAACTTTTATTTAGACGTGAATGTGTGATACCTGTGAGATCTCTTGCTCTAAAAGACGAATCAAACAAACTGATTAAGGTGGCCTTGTTTGTAACAAACATCACCTCCACATATGTTCCAAATGCCGTAGTTGAAGTCACAGGGCTGTACATGAAGACATTTCAAAATAGGGTACAGCTGACATCCTCCCCTGCAACAACCTGGTCTTTATCAGTTTACACATTTTTCAGTAACCAGACCAAAAGGTCCAGCTCATCTGACAAGGACTATCACAACCTGACTTCTAATGGTGATGTGATTTATAAACTTCGTAAGATTCTTGGTCATGATCACTTTCATACCATCTTTGTTAAACTTGTTAAAAGATTTATCAAAAGAGGTTAGATCCTATCATTTTGCAACGTACTGCATGCTTGGTGGTGGACCCTTTTACAGTTCGCCAATATGCTTTCCTCTTTAATTGTACGATGACCGGACAGGCTGTGGATCCTGTGATGACGCCTACCTAAAGCCCATTGGGACGGTGGCGTTTGATGTTTGTCTATGATCTTTCTTGTCGTGCTTTTAACGATTTATTCTCTTGTTGCTCTGGCCTACTTTGTCACTGACCGTTCCAAGGTGGTAGCCTTATTGTCAACCCTTTGGTGTTTGTGAGGTCGTTTGCATTTATTATTACTTTTGCCTTCTTGTTTGTCTGTTTGCGTGTTTGTTTCTGTGTTTTGTGGTTGACTGTCTTCCTTGAATGCTACTTTCCCTGTCCGATCTTTTTATTTTCTTCTTCTTGCTTATTTGTTCATGTCTGCATTTAAAAAAATATGTAATTTTAGGTAGCATTTTGATATCAATGACAGAATAAAAGCATTGACGCTAGAATGATGTATTAAACACGAAATACCATGTTTAAGCTTTTTCATGTATAATGTTGATGGTATTCAGCAATTACGTCGTAGGATTTAAACTATTTTAATAAGAAACGTCTTATTCAATCACTTACTTCTTTCATATTATGGTTTATTTCAACTGAAGGAGTACACATTACAAAATTAAATATTGTCCTTATACCAATTTAAGATATAGCCTGCACATGTTCATTATCATCAGTTTACATTAACTTTTTTGTTGGCTGTTGTCATCACTTAAGTTGTCGTCATCGTCTGCGTCTGGGTTACAGCCTGTATGTAAGCGTGTACGTCGCAATCTATTTTTCATAATTGATTGCAACTTGGCACATTCATTTAACATCATACGACAACACTACATGGTCAGGTTCAATAACTCTGGGGTCTAGTTTAACAAAATGTTGGCCCCTGTTATACCTGAAAACTCACTTAAAGTGCGTATGTAAGCTGGGTTAAAGTTTGTACGTAACACTTGTATGACAAAAAGTACTGTTCATAATTGATTGAAACTTCATACTTGCATACAACATCATTATACAAAACCACAGAGCCTGGTTTTATAACTCCTGGGACAATTTTAACCCAATAATTGCCACTTTTGTACTTAGAAAGCTCAGTTTATGTTTAAATGAAAGCTTGGTTAATGTTAATTTATGTAAACCTTTCTTATGGGGTCTATGTGTCTCAACTTATTCGTTTTTCAAGAGCTTGTAGTCGAGTTGAGGACTTTAATATTCGTAATCTTTGTATAACTAAAAAGCTACTCCATCATGGTTACCGTTACCATAAACTTCGTAAAACTTTTGCAAAATTGTATTATCGTAACCCTGATCTTCCTGCCAAATATAAAAGCAATTTAAGGACTCTTCTACGACAAGCACTATCACAACCTGACTTCTATGGTGATGTGATTTACAAACTTCGTAAGATTCTTGGTCATGATCACTTTTATACTATCTTTGTTAAACTTGTTAAAAGGTTTATCAAAAGAGGTTATCATTTTGCAACGTACTGCATGCTTGGTGGTGGCCCCTTTTACAATTCGCCACTACGCTTTCCTCTTTAATTGTACGATGACCGGACAGGCTATGGACCCTATGATGACGCCTACCTAAAGCCCATTAGGACGGTGGCGTTTGATGTTTGTCCGCGGTCTTGTCTTGTCGTGCCCTCAATGGTTTATTCTCTTGTTGCTCTGGCTTCTGCCAAGTCATCGAATGCCTTCATTGTGCCTTTCTAGGCTTTTGTTTTTTTTGTATTTATATATACAAGAGCATCTAGGTGTTTTACTTATATTGCCTTTTAACGCTGCCTTGTTGGTTAGAGAATATTCTTTATTTACACTGTCTTGTTTAATTGGGATGATAATAGGTTAAGTGTGAGATTTGGTGCACCCTAGAACCTGTTTTAAACCCCCAGTGGTCTTTTTGGCCACTCGGGGTTCCAAGGCAGAAGCCCTTTTGTCAACCCTTTTGTGTTTGTGATGTCGTTTGCATTTTTTTATTACTTTTGCCTTGTTCGTTTGTCTGTTTGCGTGTTTGTTTTTGTGTTTAGTGATTGACTGTCGTCATTGAATGCTACTTTCATTGTCCGATTTTTATATCTTTCCTTTATTGTTTTCGTCAAGTACTTTACATAATGGATTGAACCTTCACACATGCATTACGCGTCATTCGACACAACCAAAGAGCCATGTTCTATTACTATTGAGGTCTAGTTTAACAAACTTATGGCCGCTTTATATTTAGACAACTCAGTTAAAGTTTCTATGTAAGCTTGGTTAACATTTCTATGTACGCTGTTATCTCGCAAAGAACTTTTAATAATAGATTAAAACTTCACACATGCATTTCATAAACCCCAGACATATACACTGCAATGTTATATAACCATTTGTCCAATTCAACTTCTTTTCAGCTTGTAGAAAGAAGAAAAATGCTCCAGGGCAAGTGTGTGGTTTGTGATGGAAATGCCCACACACAGACATTCAGGATAAAGTTGTGTATTTTGCTTGATTCTTTGTTACAAGAAATCACTATGTTTGAGACTTAAGGCTATTTCCATCTTCTGCCAACTACCAGTCAGTTCTGAAGATGAATTTGTCCAGGCGCTTATTTTGCAGTTGTCATTGAAATATCAAGACAAACTAGTAAAAAACACAATATTTGCCATAAATAAGTAACTTCAAAGAGTACCATTATCAGGCCAAAAGTAAACTATTCTGTTGTCTTCTTTTGTCCAAAGACACATTCATTTGAATCGGCATCAAAGCTGTCATAAACATTCCAGAAAAATTGGTAAAACAAGTTTCTTCGGCCAGTGCATCAGACATTCAAACCTTGACATTTATTTTTTGCATTCCACAACAGTTCGTCACTTTAATACTTTCAGTAAATTACCTTTTTCATAACTATACATAATCTACAACCATGAACATTTGTATTATCTTGTCAATATTACATATTAATCAGATTATCTTTAATTTAACTAGATAAAACACCATGTACCAAACATACAGTGAGTGTCATGCATCATGTGTTTGCCATTTGATTCATGTGACCATGGTCTTGCAACTATTTGGATTTTTTATTATACTTTCCGGTGCAATAGAGGATTTTCTTATTACAATAAATCATTTCATTATATACTTTCAAGTGAAATAGAGAATTTTATGATTACTATAAATCATTTCATTATATACTTTCAAGTGAGACAGAGAATTTTATGATTAAAATAAATCATTTCATTATATACTTCCAAGTAAAATAGAGAATATTATGATTAACATAAAGCTTTATAATTTTATTATTTACATTTTCACTGTGAAATATGTTGTACTTTCCATATATCATTAATTTGTCTTTAACAATTGCTTTACAAAGTGAATAATTCTGCCAGATTATAATGTATTCTTCGTTCGTTGTGTACATGATTACATTCGTCTTTATCCTGTTAATTTTTAAAAGAAAACAAAACAATTTTACTTCATTTTCACCAAACATTATGTTGACATTATGGATTTACTTTACAAAAAACATGTCTGTCGATCTATACTTTCTCCTTTAATTCTGGTCGTTTTGAATGTATTATAGTGAGCAACATTGATATAAAGTAGTGTTCATATATTTTACTTCGGTACTACATGACTTGTTTTCCACACTATGTTTTGTTTTTCACACTACATTACGTGTTCCGATTATTAGCTTTCATACCCCATCCAACCCCTTCTCCAAGAAGCGAAAACGGGGTTGGCTGGAGTGTGAAATAAAAACCTTAATTTTGGCTTTAAAAGGTTCCATATTGTAAAATTAAAACATTTAACATGTAATTTTAAACAGGTTATCGCAATTTTTCATTAAAACATGTTTTTAAACGCTTTTTAGTGTCGAAATATCCGTAATAAAATCCTTTAATATAAGCTTTCCCATCGCTTAGTGGAATTAAGGCGGGACCACGTAATGTGAGTTCATAAGATTTTACAAATTTAAGACAAAAATACATTTTATTTTATATCAAACAAAATCAACCAAATAATTACACACTTATATTAACCTCAGTTTATTCTTATGCAAGTTACTTCACATTGCGATGTTTCGTATTATTTGTAGTTACCAATTTTGTTATTGCATACTATTTTTAGTATGGTTACTTTATGATCTGTATAAGGTCAGAATAAACATAGCATGTTGATATTGGGCCAAATCAAAACCTGGTTGACACAACTTTAGAAGCTGTCGCCTTTTAAGGGCGACAATTATACCCCCGCTACCAGTCCTCACCATTTCCCACCCTACTGTTTGAGTAAAGATTGAGTGGAGTGGAATTTTGATGGTCAGGTAATGGTGACCTTGAAATTTGACCTACTGACCTCAAAACTATTAGGGACCATCGTTACATCACAGGCAGTCCAAATATTAAGTTTCATGAAATTTGCTTCACGGGGAGAGGAGTTATGGAGCGGAGGTTTTCATTATCAGGTCCCGGTGACCTTTGACCTACTGACCTCAAAAGCAACAGGAGTTGTCCTCTCACCATATGCAGTTCATCTATGAAGTTTCATGAGATTTGCTTCAGGAGCAAAGCAGTTATGGAGCGGACAATGTTGCGTCTACAGACGGTCAGACGGACGGACGGTCAGGGTGAAACCAGTATACATCCCTAACCTTCGTTTAGCTGGGGTATAATGATTGTAAGTGTAAGTGCCGCGACATAATACGAGCTCCGTTGTTACCAGGGCGATTGGACTGGTTTTCGAACTTGACCGAATTTCATCAAGAATATTGAATATTGAAAACAAATAATCAAGTTATTGAGCGGACACCATCAACATTGTCTATTTTCAATAATTAAAGGACCATAACTCCGTTGTTACCGGGGCGATTGGGCTAGTTTACAAACTTGAACGAGATATTATGCCCATAAACATTATTTCCAAGTTTCATAAGGATTGGATAATATTTGTTTGATTTAGAGAGCGGACATCGCACAATTGTCAATTTCCAATAATTGGAGGGCCATAACT
>JAWPHD010009752.1:0-100557 GCA_037043455.1 Cyrtodaria siliqua | reverse complement strand
GACAAAAAAAAGAGTTCATTTATGACGTCACTGGCGGCCATCTTTGAAGACGACATGACATCATTCCACAATATAGCACAACTGGACTTAGATATCTACAAACTGCGAAAGTTTTATCAAACTCCGATGATAAATGAAGGAGATATAGCGATTACAAGATTTCTTAAATGACGTCATTGGTGGCCATTTTGGATGACGTCATGACGTTAAAACTGTCAGCGTCGACTGAGACAATGACATTGATGGATTATACAGTAAAACAACTTCAAAAATGTAATCAGTGAAAAAAACGGGTTTTTATAACATTATGACGTCACTGACGTCAAGACGTTATTACCTAGAGACACGTTTTTACATTCTTGCACAACAAGACCCTGAACTCTACAATATTTGAAAGTTTCATTCAAAACCGACCATACATCTTTGAGACCTAGCGATAACAAGATTTTCATCATGACGTCACTGGCGGCCATCTTTGATGACGTCATGACCATTTTCGACAAACTTGCACAACTCAACCGTATTCCCTACAGGCTGTGAAAGTTACCTCAAAATCCGATAATAAATGCAGGAGTTATAGCAATTACAATATTTCTAAAATGACGTCATTGGCGGCCATTTTCGATGACGTCATGACTTTAAAAAAATGTCAGCGTCGACTAAAATGATGACACTGATTGATTTTACGATAAAACCTTTTAAAAAATGCAATTAATGAAAAAAAAAGTATTTTTCATAACATTGTGACGTCACTGACGTCAAGACGTTATACATTAAGACACACGTTTTGACGTTCTTGCACAACAACACCCTAAACTCTACAATCTGTGAAAGTTTCATTCAAATCCCGTAGTAAATGCACGAGATACAGTGATAACAAGATTTGCCTACAAACGCCAGTGGCGGCCATCTTGGATGACGTCATGACCCCAAAAGTTTCGGGACACTATTCCAGACTGAGCTCTATCATTGTGTAAAATTTAGAGGCAATGCGACCAGTCTTACTATGAAAAGTGGCTGACAGAAGAAGAAGAAGAAGAAGAAGAACAACAAGAGGAATAATAAGAATAAACAGAACGAACACAACAGGTCTTTCCACTGAAAGGTGGAAAGCCCTAATAAGAATAAACAGAACGAAAACAAGAGGTCTTTCCACTGAAAGGTGGAAAGCCCTAATAAGAATAAACAGAACGAAAACAAGAGGTTTTCCACTGAAAAGTGGAAAGCCCTAATAAACAGAACGAAAACAAAAGGTATTTCCACTGAAAGGTGGAAAGCCCTAATTATCTGAACACAGTGGAGTTACAACTTTGCAACATGCATGCATGTCACTGTTGAAACAAAGTATCAATCAATAGTTAGTTTAATATATTTAACATTGTAAAACGTGTGGTTGAAGTAATATTTTAATGTGGGCAAAGCCGAATATTTGAATCTCAGTGCTCAAAGTGAAGTACATCAGTACCTTAGATCAAATTAAAAATGTATACACTGGCTTGGTTGTTTAGTTACCATATGATGATGTTAACATCAAATATGGCTTATGACTTTTGCACTTATTAATCCATAATCGAGAACATATTAAAATATGTTTTAAATGTAGAAGAGGGTGAGCATTGATATCCATTAAACTAAATACTAAAGTAATGGAAACTCTTAATTGTATCAAGTTCATGAAAGAAATCATTATAGCAGTTCTTTATAATCAAATTGTATTCACTATTGGGAAGGGTCGTAACTAATATGTAAGGACTTGTGACCCTATCCATTTGCATATCATGTAAACAAATGGATGACACTATGTTTAAACCTAATTTAACAAACTATGGCAGAAAACAACGTTATTTGCGCAGGTAGCTTCAGGCTAGTAGTGCAAGGACCTCAAGGCCAGTACGCCATATATTTGCATCCTGCCAGATTTCTATTTATCTAGATGGGTATTCAATATTCATATTTCCTCTACGGTGTTGTTGGAATCGATTTCAATATCGGAGTAATCCATGCTACTAAGGTATTAATCTTATTCATTGTATCCATTTACCATCGATAACGAAACGAGCAGAACAGTGTATACAAATCACTCTACATCGGCAGTGGGGTACTTGTACTGATGTAGGAGGAAACTTTAGAACCCGGGGAGAAATGCACGAGTCCGGTTAGTCTTGACCATCTTCGACACTTAATTGTAAATACAAACGTCTTCATCGTTTGTGCAGAAACAAATTTGAAACCGGAATCACGTGACCGTTTTTTTTCTTTTATTAAAGTATTTCTGACCATCCGCATTTAGTTCGTCGATATAATAATGAAATTTCCCTCTACGTTTATTTATATCATTCTGCCTTTCTGTACTTGGATAGCAGGTGTTTCTGTCTCAGCCAATCAGAAACGATACCAGAATCTCAGCAAAAATCAAACTTTGTTTAGGAGAACTGTTCTAGGCGTTTGTCGGAAAACAAACAAGCGTCGTAGATGATCTAGACCAGTATCCGGCTGGGAGACCACTGTACCGCCAGCGACGAATCGGGAAACCGAACCCAGGCTACATTGTCGAGAAGCGGTGCGCTAATAACTGTGCAACCCGGACATAGATGTTATTAGGGCATCATAAGATGTAATTCGCAACTGAAACGCTAAGGATATTCCTTGATAGGACATAGTCCCCAATGGAAAAAAGTGTAGTTTCTGTTTCTTATTAAGAATGTTAAAACGATCTTCTTCTATAAGGGCCAAAACAAACACAAATGTGTTTTTGTCCTGTAACCGTCCCGTCGTTTTTTTACCCCCTACTATCACATAGTGCTTATTAATAAGACATCTGTTCGAGGACTATGTATATCGTACACACTTGTCTCCCATGTTTGTTATTATAAATAGATAGTTTGTATATTATTATTAACCAATCAGATTAGAGATATTGTTAAGGCCCTTCTACTGAAACATGTCTTTCTGAATGCCACTTTCCCTAAGCCTCGTCCGTCGGATGGGGACGTAAACCTGGCGGTCCCTTGTATCGGCCCTATCGTCTTAACAAGGCAAAATACAGCATTTTTAACTAAATCAAAGGCCACAACTCTGGTGTTACTGGTCCGATATGGCTAGTTTTAGAACTCTTCAGAGTTTTTATTGATATCAACAATCATGTAAAGTTTGAAAAGGATCAGATAGTGTTAATGATGCCAAATTATAGCATATTTCAGAAATTAAAGAGCAATAACTCCGGTGGTACTGGTCCGATCTGACTGCTTTTGGAATTTGTCCTAGCTTTTATTGATAATAATAATCTGGTAAAGATTCAGAAAGTTCGGATGAAACATGAAGGCCCTATTGCGTTATCGAGGCAACATATAGCAATTTTAACTATGGCTATTAACTAAATCAAGGGACATAACTCTGGCGTTACTGATTCGATCTGGCTGGTTTTCGAACTCGTCAGAGCTTTCATTGATATCAACAATCGTGTGAAGTGTGTGGAAAAAGATCGGATGGAAAATGAAGGCCTATCGTGTTAACGAGGCCGAATTATAGCATATTTCCGAAATTCAAAGGCCATAACTCCGGTGTAAATGGTCCGATCTGGCTAGGTTTCGAACACGTTCCAGCTTTCATTGATATCAATAATCTGGTAAAGTTAGTTTGAAAAAGATCGGATGGAAAATAAAGGTCCTAGCGCGTTAACGAAGCAAAATATAGCAATTCACTTAAACCAAGGGCGATAACTCCAGTGTTAATGGTCCGAAATGGCTGATTTTCGAAATCGTCCGAGCTTTCATTGATATCAACAATCTGGTAAAGTTAGTTTGAAAAAGATCGGATGGAAAATAAAGGTCCTAGCGCGTTAACGAAGCAAAATATAACAATTTCAATTAAACCAAGGGCCATAACTCCAGCGTTAATGGTCCGAAATGGCTGGTTTTCGAACTCGTCCGAGCTTTCATTAATATCAACAATCAGGTAAAGAAAAAGATCGGATGTAAAATGAAGGTGCTATCGTGTAAAAGAGGCAAACGTTAACTTGCGGACGACGGACGGACGACGGACAACTCGCCATGCCATAAGCTCTGCTGGCCTTCGGCCAGTAGAGCAAAAGCCTGGTGCATACAACTAGAATCTATCTCAGTTACCCCTTTCTTTATTATTCGTAACGAACAACAGCTATCTAAACCACCATCTCCGAAATAATTTGAAAACACCTGCATCCTGTATTTGAATAATAAAAAACTTATTTTATCATTCGATGATAGAGGAATTCAATACCAGTAATTCATTATGTGGAAAGCCAGACGTGTGCAGACTTCCTGACGAGCGTAACATCCCCAGGCAAAGTTCCAAACTCAATCGAATGAAAGATGATTTCGCTGCAAATACTTAGTATTGATTAATAGGAATTAGAGAACAATACTTGTAACGTGTTTTGCACAAAATATATATAATTTTATATACTCTCGCAATTGATATAGCGAGAGTAAATGCATAATGAAATAATTCCACAGAGACTTCAAACGTATTCTCGCATCATAGTTATCTTCCATGATATCTGCTTCCACAATAGACCTTGAGCTCACCATTTTCGATATTGCTACAAACTAAGGTGACAAATTCTACCATCACTTTTTGAAAAGAGCAATGTCTGTAGATGACATTTGTCCTTGATAGCAATTCGGAACAGGTAGCTTATATTCGAACAATAGTAGGCATTTCACTGTAGCCCTCGCCTCACAGTTTAGATGTTCATTTGTGCATGTTATGTTCTTTTATAATTATTAAGGTACTTTTAAAATATGCAAGTTTATAATTCATTTAAGTTTAATAAAGGATAAATAAGCTTTTTTCCGGAATTCTAATCTGATTTTGTTAAAATCGGAAGTCAAGTTATCCCACCCACTATTGACACATTTTTTATGCATTTATTTTAGTAAATATTTATTACATTTTATGTATACAATTGTAAAAATAAGTAATTCACAACCTTTCTACGATGATTTAAATGCAATATGAAATGGGGAATGTTTTAATAGAGTAATGAAGATATATTCTGTGCAACGTGCATGCCTTTGCTTACATGTATAAATACTGATAAAGGGATCCATAGGAATCAACGAACACAAACGAGAGAGAAAAGTAGCAGGTTCGGTGTTAATAGAGTCTGTTCATTAAAGGTAATATAAGGTGCGACATCAAAAATACAATGTTCCATGGAATACTTGTGTCACTTGTCATGTCCTTATATCAGCTCGGGTAGGTTGCAGTTAAAAGTTTTATGAAAATGGGAATAACTCTGCCTAATGAAAATCGGGGTTATTGGAAATGGGCATGACATTTATAGGGGTAAGATGAAGAAGTTTGTGAAATTTCATGAACATAGGTCAAATACTTTTCAATTTATGCCCAAGGTTAGGTTGCGGTTAATGTGTGACGACGACGGACGACGACGGATGACGGAGAAAGTGATCCCAAAGTGTCTGCCATGCTAGGCAGCCGTCAGAAAGGGTACCGCCTGAAAGGTCAGTGGCAAAAAGGCACGCATATAACTAACCTAGACCTTTAGAGCTTTTATGTGACCTTGACCTTAGAAACAGGTACCTAGTATTAAAGGCACCTGTTCAGATTTATGCAATTACAAATCCAAATCCATCCACTGGTTCAGGAGATACTGCTACCCAACTATGGCATTTGAATTATAATGTGGCATTTAACTTGGTGACAGGAACCTGGGAGGTGACGGGATAGGTCGCGAATATGTTATAAGCATTTACGCAGTGATAACTTATCTACCCGCTGGTTTAGGAGAAGATATTCAACTTTAATCTTCCAAATCTTGACATTGATCAAACAAATGGGAGACAGACGTGGCACGTTGACTGTTTATGGAACAGGAAATCCAAATCTGCCTACTGGCTTAGGAGATATGCAGGCTATGGGCTATGGGAGCCTGCACGGTGGAAACCAATAATTTGAGCAAACATGGAGGCGAAATTCACCTGTACATGTCCATATTTTTTATCAGAACGGACTATTTAATGCAACATTGCAAAGCTGCAAACAGCCAAAGTAAAATAGGAACAGTTTATAACTTAACAGTTTGCAGATCATATCCAGAAAACATAAAACAACACTTACAAGCATTCGTGTACTTGGTCAGTATGCGATTGCTCTCTAGGAAGTAACATTTTAAAGAACAATTCCACCTTCAAACATCATTCAAAAAAGTTCAGCAATTCATTTTTAGTTAGGAATAGATTTAATCTAACATTTTAATACTTTCCTACCCTGCTAGGCGATCTATAACTCGAATTTGTAAGCCTCAATATAGCACACGAAACCCGGTGCTTCACATATTATTGCTATTAGGTGTAACGAGCGTCAACGTTATTTGACTGAACTGGTTGTAAGAGTTTTTCATTACGGTTAGTTTGAACTAAATTGTGAGCTTCTGTACGGGTATATAGATCAAATTCCTGTACGGGTGTGTTTGAATATACGAGAGATAATACCAAACGTCCAAACTGTCTTTAAAAATGATATTATCATAGCGTGTTAAAACACTGATTGCTCGTGATGTCCCGTTGTCATGGTGGGATTACATACAGCTCTGGGGCGTAGCTAGAGCGGTTTTGCGCTCATGCACGTAGCTAGATCGGTTTTATAAAAGAAGTAAACAAGAAACATATGATGCATGTGTATGTGTGCGTGTGCGCGTACGCGTGCGCATGTACGTGTGCGTGTGCGTGTGTGTGTGAGGGGTGGATGAAGTGGGTATGGGGAAGTGGGGTTCTAAATATTTTAGACGTAGATAATCTGTGGTGCATATGTTTAATGCCTCCTTTGATGACAGTCTGAATAGTTTTATTGTTGCTGCCGGGCAAGGTGAACTTGCATGCATCCATTTAACTACACTCCAGGCCATATTCGTACTTATAAAGAAAGTAACCCTTAAACCCTTTAAGTAATGTAACCATGCAGTCTCGTTACTTTACTCCAAGGTTATAATGAACCTTTATTTTTCAATCTAGCACAATTACATTTATTCAAATATATTCAAATTTTAGAAAATTTAAGAAAGATATGACCTATTGAAAATTTGCGAAGAACAAAAATTGATGCGTGAAATCTTGGAACGTTGACGTCATCGCCCTTTTTTACCATATATGACATATTGACAAAATACATTTTAAAGCAAAGAAAATCACTGCAAATAAATATACATACGTAAAATGTATAAATTGCATGCTTATTTTTCATTTGCAGTGATTTTCTTTGATTTAAAATACATTTTATTAATATGCCATATATGGTAAAAAGACGCGATGACGTCATCGTTCCAAAATGGCCGCCTCCATTTATGTTTCTTTGCACATTTTCAATAGGTCATATCTCCTTTGTTTTTCATGGCATTTTGATAATTCTTTTAGCTTTTTTCAGTTTTTTCAGAGACTTTTGGAATAAACGTGTTTGAAAATAGTGCATCAACCCCAAATTGTCAAACGACAAGATCTAAATTGAAAAATTCATATAATTTTTTTTAGAGTTTTACTGTTGGTAATACATTTATGAAAATTGGCTCATACTTGGAGGAATATATTTCAAACTTTAAACCGTTTAGTGTTTTTTTTAAATAATATTTTAAATAATATTTTTTAAAACAACACTTAACGGTTTAAAGTTTGAAATATATTCCTCCAAGTATAGGCCAATTTTCATAAATGTATTACCAACAGTAAAATGCTAAAAGTTGGCATGCAAGAAGAAAGAAATATAAAAAGATCGGACAGGAAAAGTAGACTACTTGTCTTAGAGATATTATACACGTGTGACTGTCATGCGCGGATACTGGATTTGAGAAAAAGAGGTAATGCCTTGCATCTGTGTTGTTAACATCAGACGAGAAGGTAATGGTAAGTTTAAACTAAGATTGTGATTTGTGTCACTGTCTGGTGAAAAAGATTTCTTCGTCAAGACTGCCTTAATATAAAACAATTAAAGTTATGAAACTTATGTATGTCAAATATCGTTCAACTATAGCTTAAAAAAAGAAGTATGATAATGGACCTTTGGAAACGGCCGAGCACGACACATACGAAATATTGCAGTCTCGGTTTGATTGAGACTATACATGCGCGATAGTGAAATATGCTAGCTACCTCTCACGCCCTCTAGCCCTGGGTTGAGCAGAACTAAACATTCATAAAATCAATAGTATACAATTTTAACCATCCCGAAGATGGCATGCATATGGCGGTGGACATGGAGTGTACTGCGTCCCCATGTCGTACGGTGTATGGTCCCAGTTTCTAATAAAATTAAATGCCCCGATGAGCGAAATAAACATAATGGAATTAAGTTGGGAGCAGCGGTTATGAAGCCTGCGTATCAAAAAGCAGACAACATATCCTATTAAGTTTCATTAAACTATCAGTGTGACAGTTTACGAGTAGTGTAAACTGTTCGCTTACATAATGTCTGAGGTATATCTAGGGCCAGAAATCGGGATGTGTGACTTCGACTGCGGCGCCGCACTACGAAAGGGTGGCCTAGCTGTGTATTTGCAGATCTGGTACAGTTTGGTAAAGATCGAATGAAGAATGAAGGCCCTATCGTCTTAACCAGGCAAAATATAGCATTTTTAACTAAATCAAGAGTCATGGTCCGATCTGGCTGGTTTTCTAACTTGTCCGAGCGGTCATTGATATTAACAATCTGTTAAAAGTTTGGTAAATATCGGATGAAAAACGAAGGCCCTATCGTCTTAACAACGCAAAATATAGCATTTTCAACTAAATCAAGTGCCATAACTCCGCTGATACAAGTTCAGCTTTTATTGATGTTAACAATCTGGTACAGTTTGGTAAAGATCGGAGGAAGAATGAAGGACCTATCGTCTTAACCAGGTAAAATATAGCATGGTTAACTAAATCAAGGGCTATAACTCTGTTATTATTGGTCCGATCTAGCTGATTTTGGCCTTATCCGAGTTGTTATTGATATTAACAATCTATTAAAGTTTGGTAAAGATCGGATGAAAAATGGTGACCTATCGTCTTAACGATGTAAAAGTTAACAGACGACAGACGGACGACGGACGGACGGTAGACAACTCGCCATCCCATAAGCTCTGCTGGCCCTTGGTCCGTAGAGCTAAAAATCATCAATTCCAAAAATTAGATCAAGTTCATAGATGAAATTCATGCGTCCAAACAGATGCATAACCTCAGACACATCTATGTCAAAATTAAAAAATATAGTGCATAATTATAGTTCATGAATGTAACAATTAAAGTTATCTGGCCTTTGCTTGGATGGTGAAGGTCACATCCGCATTTGCTTTGTCACGTTGCGATGTACTACCCTAGATACAACTATAAATAAAGTTTGAAAGGTGTAGTGCATACAGTTTGCGCGAAATTGACCTCAACGTAAAAGTTGAAGGTAAATTATTAAGATATCTGCCCTTTGCTTGAAGGGTCAAGGGCACTTCCACATTTGCTTTGTCACGTTGCGAAGTACCACTCAAGATACAACTATAAGCAACTTTTCAAAGTTTTAGTGAAACCGTTTGTGAGAAAATGACCTGAACGCAACACATGCATGTTGACGCCGCCGCCGCCGCCGCCGCCGCCGGAAAAGCAACACCTATGTCTCTTTTTTTCTTCGAAAAGGCTAGACAAAAATGAATAAAGGAAAATAAGACAAAAGGGTTTACAATAGGGCTACCGCCTTGGAACGGTCAGTGGCAAAAAAGGCCGCTTGGGCTTTAAACCAGGTTCTAGGGTGCACCAAACCTCACACTTACCCTACTGTCATCCCAATAAAACGGGACATTGTAAATAAAGAAATCCCCGCCATGAACTATTCTCTAACCACCAATGCCATTTCAAACAGTAAATGTAGCTTTTAAATAAAAACAATCATAGAAATCCACAATAAGTGGATATAATAGTCGAACTGCAGCATTCAAGGACCACAGTCATCCACAAAACACGCACATCAGCAAACAACAACTACAAAAGGAATAAAAGGCAAGATATGACACCGAAAACCTAAATGTTTGACAATAGGCTACCCCTTGGAAAGATGCCAGGTTCTGTGGTGCATCAAACTGCACACTTACCATTTAAAACGGGACAGTGTAAATAAAGATATCCCCGCCGAATTATACTCTCTAACAAACAAGGCAGCATTAATGGTCAGTATAAGTAAAACACATAAATGATAATGTAAAATTATATAATATAAAAATAACAAAAGCAAAGAAAGCCACAAAGCAAGTACTCAGTGACATTGCAGAAGCCAGGACTACAAGAGAACACACCATTAAGGGTACGACAAGACAGGATTGAAGACAAACATCAAACGATACCGTCCTAAGCGGATTTAGGTAGACATCATCAAAGGGTCCACAATCTGTCCGGTCATCTCACAATCAAAAAGGAAAGCACATAGTGTCGAACTGTTTGATTGTGCGATGACCGGACAGAGTGTGGACACTTGTCTTGTCGTAACCTTAACGATTTGTTCACTTGTTGCCCTGGCTTCTGCCAAGTCATTCAGTATTTGCTTTTGTGGCTTTTTGATTTTTACATTATATATACATAATCATGTATGTGTTTTACTTATACTGCCTATAAATGCTTGTTTGTTAGAGAGTATAACCTGACGGGGATATCTTTATTTCCACTGCCTCGTTTTATTAGGATGAACTATGGTAAGAGTGAGGTTTGATGCACCATAGAAACTAGTTTAAACCCCCAGCGACCTTTTTTGCGACAGACCGTTCAAATGCGGTAGCCCTATTGTCAACCCGTTAATTTTTGCGGTGTCATATCTTGCCTTTTATTCATATTTGTAGTTGTTGTTTGTTTCTGAGTGTTTGTGACTGACTGTGTTCCTTGAATGCTGCATTTTCTGTTCGACTATTATATCCACTTTTTGTGGATGCCTATGATTGCTTTTGCTTGAAAACTCCTTGATTGCTACATTTCCTGTTCGACTATTATATCCGCTTATTGTGGATTTCTATGATTGTTTTTGCTTGAATAGTCCTTGATTGCTACATTTCCTGTTCGACTTTTATATCTACTTTGATTTAACTGATGTATAGCTTTTGACAAATTTTGGTGTGGCATTGGCTCAGACGTTTGGCGCTCATCTCACTAAGGTCGTGGGTTCAAAACCCGGTAGCGAATTTAATGAGGAATCATCCATCCAGCTACTGGCCTAAATATGAGTATAATGTTTTCAAATTTCGCTTAGCAAATTCTCTTTATGGCAACCTGTATGTTGACATGTGTGTTGAAAAAACAAGCATTCTACTATAAACATGTGTATACATTGGCATACTAGTAATGACCTGTGACTTACGACTTATGACTTACCACATTTGACTTATGAAGCATGTCTTTTGAAGAAGAGAAATGCGGGAAATTTATTTAAGATGGAGGAATCAGAGGTTACAGATTCTGAAGGGCAAAGAACGAGACAAGTATCATATTATTCTATTGATTGATTGATTGATACTTTACACATAATATGAAGTAATCTCGCGGTTTTCAAAGATCATTCAAGTGAAAATAAAACAAATTCAAATCAGTAAGGTATAGGTAAAATAATCCCCATTAGCTAGGACCCTTAAATTAAATTAAAACAATATTTTTTCATGTTTTTGAAATTTAACATCCATTGAAATTGCAATATTGTCAATATTCAGTGCGGATTCAATACTGTTTGTAAACACAGACATGTGCAGAGAGGTTGAGCTGGGAAACTTGTCTTTTTCACACTTTCAAAGTCCTTGTGATGGAAATATCTATGAAATAAGGTAATTTAAAGAAAATCTGGTGTATAATTCTTGAGATATTAGCTGACAGGTGCCACAGGAGGTCTATGGGAACGTTTTTAGTTTTATGCAACCTATAGCGGAATACATTCGGCGTCCATTGTATGACGTAACATATCAATATCGTTGTTGTTCATTACAGTGACATACACGTGTCGCCTGCTGAATGACGTAAATTTTAAAATATGCAGGATAATGTTATTCCGATGCATGTGTTTTGTTCATACAGGTAATGTATAGAGTCTGGTCTCAGCGAGTTGGTTCATTTACACACCGCCGATATTAACTTACCACCGAGCTTAAGGTTTACTCAACAGTTACTTCCTTGCCAGTCACGGCTTTCTTGCGCCTAAAACAATATCTGTGTTATTCGATTCTTGTTAATTTCTTAAAATGTGAAAATATGTTCGCTTTTTTTGTTGCAGGTGACAAAAATAGGACAAGTTCAAGATTTCATACAGGTTTGTATATGCCTGAATGTTTCTGAGCCCAGATCTGAGTATCTAATACTTGGAAGTGATACATTTGAAAATGTACACATTTATGAGGGTCTCTTCAAACTAATGTTATTAAAAGAAAGCAAATTGGTCAACCCCGTGTTTTTGCTGGATAATTCGAGCAAAAGACTTCAAGTTAATTTTTAAAAAAATCAAGAACTTCTAAAATGGTCCAGATGGGTCCTGCTACGTATGTAGAGCAATGCAAAATTAGCTGTGTTGTGAGACGTTAAACCTACTTCTATCAGCTGTGTAGTATGGCGTAGTAACCCTGTCAGAATAACTCTCATCTATCAAATCTCACGTCATTTGGCATATGTTTGTGTTAAATCACGCTCACACGCATACGTTCTTCTTCTGACGCATTCTGAACATGTGACAACATTTGTTTTGTCGGGGAGTTTTTTATAAAATGTAGTTCACCTATCCGAATGCTCCACCCTTAAATGATACGCAAGAAATCAACACCCCTTTCTGTTTCTGGAACGTCGAAATATGAGTTAAATTGTGTGTTAAACATAAACTGAATAATTATCATGTGCCTTAAATGATGTCAACTACAAGGTTATTTGTGGTAAAATGGTAAGTCAAATCGCCTGTCCATTTAAACATATAGTCTATATTCTCACCCTCCACATCCAGAAAGGATAATAGTTTACGCTGTAATGACCGTTTTCTGTAAGAGTCGAACAGACGAACAGGGGGCGGACAAAAAAAAGAATATAAATATATTGTGAAGAAAATTAGTGTAAATGGGTTTGTTATCGACGCATTGTCATGAGTTATATTGTCAAATATCCATATTTGCTAAGACAAACGACGTCAATGGAATAACGCAAACTAAATCGACTCCCATGAATTAGAATTTACGAGAATATTTCAAAGCATGGTATAGCTCCGCCGCTGTATAATGCTGAATTAGTGCTTTGCATTTATCAAAGAAACTTTTAGCAACCATACTCTAACAAAATATGAAATGGGCTTTTGACACGGTTGAGTGGTAAAGTTATGTGATAATATAGTTTAACCGCGTCATTCCCAAACGTGAAAATCTAAGCACCTCAAGGCTATAGTCAGCAAGTCTATGCACAGCAGTTGCTATATTCGCCTAAAGCCGATTTAAAAAAGGTCCCGTGAGTGTCGTATGCCTAGTCAACATGTCATATAATCTGTGACAATATTACCGGCAGCTGATGCCTATCTTGGGGTATGAAATATGCCGGGCTTGTTGATGGTAATGAACATTTATACTGGCACAAGTGTAACTTAATTGATTGATTGTATTATCAGGGCGACTAAAGAATGTTAGCTGGTCAGTTTACTAACAACGAAAATGTAAATGCTCGTACAAATCCAAAAGTGTCAACGCAGAGTATCATCTTTTGATTTGTTAAATATCATTTTGACGATAGGAATACAAAAGGTAGGTAAAATAGTGCAGATCTAACCAAACAATTGTCATGATGTGGTTGAGAAGTTTACATGTCAGGATTTGACTCAACAGTTAGTATATGTCACGTGATACAGTCATTCATTAAATATTGTTTATAATGCATTGGTCCACTTCCTACTTGATACGTCAGCTTAATGTCCAGAAATCTGAAACATAAGATACATAGGGAAGATTTTAAGACTCTTTTCAGTAAATTCTTATGCATTTTATTGCTATTTGGCGCAAAACATCTTATTATCATTGATAATCATTAACATATTTTAAAATAAACTATACTGAGGGATGAAAGTTTAGCAAGTTTTTTAGATGACATAATACTGTGTACAAGATTTACTGACATTTTGGGACTTTACGGGATTGACCACTACGTACATTTATTTGTTAAGTCATTAAGATGTTCGACTGTTATTGATGTGTGTTTAATAAAATATTGTGTCTATGGCAGTAGTTTTTTGATTTTACAACCAAAACTATATTATTTCCAGGGTCCAACAAAAACTTGCTAAACTTTTTTCATTCAGTATATCTTGGGTCTAAACATATTAATGCCATTGATCCTTTTATTATTCGAGTTTATAATTATCTGTAGAGCTATATCTGTAGATATATATTGTTTTACATGGGCTTATTAAATCATATGATAAATTCTGGCAAAAAGTAACAATTTGTTTTTATTTCATCATTAAACTGGATGCAATTAATAAAACTAGGGATCAGAAAATCAGGAGTAAATCTTTCAAATAAGCTCGGTGATGACTTTACATGTGTTTGAGGAGTACGTCAGCTCCTTTCTGTATCAATGTTTATAAATGAAATGGAAAAAGACTTTATATTGAAAATGTGTGATAGCACTGACGTAGATGTTATCATATATTTTATTGTTATATATGCTGATGATATTGTGATTTTTTCAGAAACTGCACAGGGTTTACAGAAAGGATTTGACAATTTACTTGATTATTATAACGTTGGAAATTAAAAGTCAATGTATTGAGGGAAAAAAAAGTTTTTTTATGAAAGGTGTTCCATTAGCTGGAGATCTTCGACATATGTATGATGATAATGTAATATAAATTGTTAACTCTGTATCACATCTGGGAATTAGATGGTCAGGCTCAAAAACATCTTAAACTAAATATTTATCTAAACAAACTAATCAGTATACAGCACAAACTTGGTTTGTTTGAAAAACGTATTTCTCCAATTATAAATATGTCTTTTATGTTTTTGGATTTACAACAGCTTTAAAGATAGAACGAGTGCAAACTTTGCAAACGACTATTAAATATCAACAGAATCGATTTTATTTATGGGAAATTAGGAAGAACGAGTATTGTAATACAAAGATAAATTAAATTAACTATGTACTGGCTATGTACTGGCTGAACATATTAAGCATTAATAATATACGTATTGAAGACGTGTTTACAATATGCTTTAAGCGGTCTCTTTTGCATTTCAATATCGGTTACTTGTATTCCTCTAAATCTGAGGCAATTCCTGATTGTACACTATTTGCATAGTGTAGGTATACCTGGGTGCTTCCGGGTGAGGCTGTATGGATAGTTTACCCTTTATTTTCGTATCTTGGGTAACCAATAATGGGTCGTCGAGGTACAGCAATGTTTGCGACCAATGAGTATCCCTAGAAATATTAAATGTAAATATATCTATATGTGTGCGTGTAAAACACTTATCACGAGAACAGAGACAGGTTAGGGGACTCGCAATACCAGAAATTCTGCATAGTGAATTTTTGCTGTTCACGTAGTTAAAGATGTAACTAAGGGATTCTATAAAACAACAAATAAAGAAAAAAGACAATACTCAATTTTATTACCTATTTATATTTCAATAATGCCTACACATTAACTAAACTAATGAAAAATATGGTCCTATAGAAATTCCAGCACCCAAACGCAATGGCACCGTAGATCCGCACTGAACCCCAAACAAAGAGAAAATTAACTAGGCAATGAAGAGGAAAACACAGTACAAAGAGTGGTAAAGACAAGGTTACAGACTTGCCACGGTCAGTAGGCAATATGGCCTACTAGTTACTTCAATCGAGTTTAAGTGTGCACAACCTCGATATTAACCTATATACAACGCTCAGATTGACAAAACGAAATCTCTAACACTAACGAGTTTCAAAAGGTGCAATCATGGAGTCCCACGAGGTTGTTCGGTCATCGTAAAAGAGAAAAGTGAAGCGTAATCAGAAATCCGTCAAACACCTTTAATTTCCGAAGTTGATAGATCACATCTCCGATATTCCTAGTAGTAGCACAAACGTTTTTATGTAATCATCTGAAATCGAGAGATGAATCGAGGAATGCTGCTATGGTATCTAAACGGTTGGCTTTATTCAACGTGAGCTATGGTGGATAAATGTTAGTGACCATATGATCAAAGCATCCTTACTCTGAATAAGGCGATGTAGTAAGGCTAATACTTTCTGGAAACCCGACAGTAAACCACGTGGTGAAACCATGGATCTGTGTATGTCCAAAACATTGAAATGTGAACCAGTGGTGAAACCATTGATCGATCTGTGTTACCCAAAACATTGGAAAGTGAACTCCCTCTGTAAATACAGCAAACACAATTTAATACAATTCACTAAACAGTGGGTTTACATGTAGTTATTGATTAACAATTATTGTCAATAATTACGAGACCAAATCGTCCCATTGTCTGAGTCTGCACAAAGTAACGATATACAAACATAAATAAACACAACGGAAACTAAGTGATTAAATCCATTATTATGCAAAAAGAATATGAAAGGAGAAATTTGGAAATCGCCGAACACTAAAAACACAAAACTATTGTCTCATCTCATCAATCTCACTAACGGCTGTGAAAAGTGCTTTCTACCGTTCACGCCTTCTAGTCCAGTTTTGAGCAGAACTCAATATTTAAAATATCAATAGTGCGAAAATGTGAGCCATCTCGAAGATGGTATGCATATGACGGTAAACACGGACCCTTAAATGTGGTACTTTCATACCATTCCATGGCTAGCGCCGTACGGTCCCAGTTTCTAACAAAACAAAATGTTGATTAATTTTTGCAAATACCGAATGCGTATCTGATCGGGTCCCGTGATTTATTCTTATATTCTGATGTTCTACATTAACAATATGAAAAGATATATACAATGTCCATGTTGACACCAACACATAGACACCAAATATATATATAAAATCGAACAGGAAAAATAGCATTCAAGGACGACAGTCAACAACAAACACACACAGAAACAAATAAAAACTTTAAAGATGAATAAAAGGCTAAATAAGACATCACAAACACAAAAGTGTTGACAATAGGGCAACCGTCTTGGAACGGTCAGTGGCAAAAACGCCACTGGGGGTTTATACCAGGTTCTAGGGTGCACTGAACCTCACACTTAGCCTACTGTCATCCCAATAAAACGGAATAGTGTAAATAAAGAAATCCCCGCTTATTTTCTAACCACAAGACAGCTTTAATAGGCAATATAAGTAAAACACAAAGATGTTCGTGTATAAATATAAATACAAAAACTCAATAGCCTAGAAAGCCATAAAGAAGAACAAGCCATTGAGGGCACATATAAAAAAAATATTAACACTCTCTGTAACATATTTATCATATATATGTATAAATATTAGTGTTGCTTTGAAAAAGAAAGAACATGTTTATGTAACTGAAGGTTTTAAACAAAGCAAATTGGCGCTATATTGACTTCTTAAATACGTCATTGGTTGTTCTTTTTGTTTATTTAAATAAAAATATATTTCGTTTTCAAGAAGAGAGTAGATGCACATATCAAGGACCACAGTCGATCAAAAACACACTTAAAAATAAACAACAATTACAATAATAAGGAAGAGGCTGTTTTTTTTTTGTTTTCTTTGTTTGTATGGCGTTTTACGTCATTTTCAACACAAGGTTAGGTTATATATGACGGTCAATTTTTTGTGGTGGAGGCAGACCACCCACCTTTCCTGGGTAGAACCAGTACTGTACACCTCCCGCCATAAGAATCGACACTTCCTCACTTACAAGTGGAGCTCCAAGTGGGATTCGAACCCGCAGCGGTGAGAGGCGAAGGTTTACAACGCAACGTCGTTAACCATTGGGCCACGGAGACGTTACTAAAGAAGAGGCAAGCTATGTGAATTCAACAAAAAATGTATAACAGCATGGTGTCGAAAACTGCATCTGATTAAAAGTATTACAAATACTTCAGTATGTTTTAAACAACAATAATGAAAATCAACTGAAATTACAAAGTGAAATAATCAAAGCATTTGCAATTATACCTCTACGTTCTGTATATCGTCTAGTGTGACACATTTCAGACCAAAATTGCATATTTGTTGAGCGTGGGATTGAACACTCTCCGGTGGCAGACTATTGACGTGCACGTGCTCTGAACACAGATCAAATTCAAATCAAATCATGGAATTTGCTAGACAAATATTGAAACCAAATGAGTTTTTATGAACAATCGATTTCTATTGTTTGTTGTAACGTCATAATGTCTCCATTTAAAAATTTAAAGACAAAACATAAGCAAATATCACATCTAACGTATTGGATTTCAAAAGATAATTGAACGTTTTACAAGTTTTTTAGTGAACACCGGAATAAAGCATAGATAATTCAACTACAGCATATTGTTGCATCTATAGATCAGTACCGAAATAGTAGTTTGGAAAAACTTACTGGCTATACATTTTTGTGCATATGATTTCATAGATTCCATTGACAATTTATAGACAGATCGTATAGCTGACCAAAATTCTAATCTGAAATAGATTGAAAACATACAAGACTTAAAGCACACATTTATACATTCATGAAAAACCACGGTCAGTACTGGACGAAATTGAACTGTTATTAAAACTTGTTGCAATTGAAATTGAAATAAAAATAATAATTTTAAGAATAAACAGTTGATTTCTTTGTTTACAGATATTGGCAATCAAAGGGTTTAATAAACTGTATATCATGACACAAATCATGGCGATACAAGCTTAACATCTAAGAAAATTTAAGTATATATATATATATATATATGTCCATGAACAGAATATGGATTTTAAGCTTAACATCTAACAAAATGTATATGTACTTGTGTATATATATGGCTATAAACAGATTATGGATATTGAGCTTTACATCTACGAAAATGTAAGTGTGTATTGATGTCTATGAACAAAATATGGTTATTTAGCTTAATATCTGAGAAAATGTAAGTGTGTATATGTCCGTGAACAGAATATGGAAATTAAGCTTAATATCTGAGAAAATGTAAGTGTGTATACATGCCTGTAAACAATATATGGATATTTTGCTTTACATCTGAGAAAATGTAAGTGTATAACATTATATGTCTATGAACAAAATATGGATATTTAGCTTAACATCTGAGAAAATGTAAGTGTGTATATATGTCGTGTATATATATATGAACAAACAAATAGATATTTAGATAAAATCTAAGAAAATGTAAGTGTGTATACATGTATATGTCTATGAACAAAATATGAATATTTAGCTTAACATCTGAGAAAATGTAAGTGTGTATATATGCCCATGAACAGAATATGTCTTTTGACTCTTACCTGTGATACGCCGGCTTCGTATTCTCTGCTCCCATTTTGTTTATTTCGCCCATTGTTTTCTCGTTAAGGGAATAGCGTTTTGTTAGAATCTGTGACCATACGCCGTCTGCCACGTTTGTCATATGCATTTCCGAGATGGCTTAAATTTATATACTATTTGGCTTTTAAATATTGGGTTCTGCTCAACCCGGGGAGGGCGTGAACTGTAGCAAGCACTTTTCATTACCTTTCATGAACAATCAAATGTCTCAATCAAACCGAGACTGCAATATCTTTTGTATTTATCGTGTTTGACGATTTTCAACTTTCTCCTTTCATACGTTTGTATATGGTTATTGTATGGTTATTTAAGGACTCGAGGCACAACATATACAAAACGAGTTTTGTTGTCCTGCATATAGTGCCCCTCTTCGGGGTGAAATCTGAGTAACATGCAGTAATTTACTATAATTACGAGTTTACGGCTTGTGACGTTATTTCGTATTATACCCTTTGAGAATTCATGTTCATGTGTGGTGTATTTCTTAGGATTTCAATAAGTATTCTTATTTTGGCTCCATCCGCTGGGTCCCCATATAGGATAATCAGGTAAAAAACATAAAATATCACATGTGAATGCATTTGATTCTAATTTGACTCTCATTTAGGGACTCGAGGCACAATATTTATAAAACGGGTTTTATACTCCTATGTAAAGTGACCCCTCTACAGGTGTACTTTGTTACAGAGTTAGGACCTTGTGACACAAATTCCTAAAATGCCCTTTGAGATTTCAAGTTCAGGTTTGGGGATTTTCTTAGGATGTGAAGCACAAAAATGTATTGAAATCTGTGGGTAGTCGGGTCAAAAATCACAAAAGAAATGTATTTATTGTCCAAATGTGAAACGTTATGATTCAAATTTGGAATTGTCATTTATGGATTTGAGGCACAACTTATATAAATTCGATTTTGACATCCTGCATATAGTGGTCCCCCTACAGGGGTACAACTTGGTGAACTTGCAGTAATTTACTATAACGGAGTTTGAGTTTTCGCATTTTGACGCTAACTCTCTCTATGCCTATTGAGATTTCAGGTTCATGTGTGGTGTATTTCTTAGTTACAGATGTGTAGATGCACAATAAGTGTTCGTGTTTTGGCTCCATCCAATATATATATAGGGGATAATCGGGTAAAAATACACAACCACCACATACTCCATATAGCAAGTAGAGAGAAGAAGAAGAAGAAGAAGAAGAAGAAGAAGAAGAAGAAGAAGAAGAAGAAGAAGAAGAAGAAGAAGAAGAAGAAGAAGAAGAAAAGAAGAAGAAGAAAAGAAGAAGAAGAAGAAGAAGAAGAAGAAGAAGAAGAAGAAGAAGAAGAAGAAGAAGAAGAAGAAGAAGAAGAAGAAGAAGAAGAAGAAATTTTATTAATTTAAACTATTACGTATCATCATACAAATATACATTTACAAATATAATTTAAACAAATTGACATGATTAGTACAATTTCACCTATTTATAAGATAATGCGTGAAACAAATACAATTCATGTTGAATGAAAACAGTCACAAAAATAATAAAATATATATACATATATATATATTTATATAGATGGGGAAAAACTTTTATACAGTGCTACAGTTTATAAAAACTCAATCGCTTTCGGCTTACGCCGTCAACATGGGTACACAAACACGAAAAGAACAAATACGAAACAAAAAACACTAAAATACACGGCAGTTTAAAACAAACTCTTTAAAAAAAAGCTTATCGTTTGGCAGTGTTGCAGGGACTGGTTACCTTGAATAGACACTCTGGAGCCAAATGTGATACTAATAAAAGAACATATCTGGTTGGATGAGGGTGGTGGCCACAGATAAATATTGCGAATATGTGTGGGTTATTTTGACTTTCTAGTTCTTACTGACGGGATTTATAGTAACATATTGTTTTAAAACTAATTGAGCTCATTAAAATTGATTGTGTGTAATACTGTTAGGGTAAAGTGTAGAGAACTTGTAATTCTCACATGCTGTATTGGGTAAGAAAAGTTCATGTATTAACCACTTATTCCACATTGTTAAGCATAATAAAATAACAATCAATGTAATTTGTCTAGTAGACTCTTTATGGCGATGGAGTTTCTGTGACTCATGATAAAATTGCACTACAATTTTAATTTTTGACGTTGGGATGTTATATCTATCTCGATATGAGTCACGGAAACACGCATTATATTCATTTGGCCTTACTAGACAAAATGTTATGTTATGTTACGAGAGTTGCTTCTCTTGTTGAAGGTTTGGGCCGCTTGTGCCAAGGACGAAAATAAAACTATACGTGAAATTATCGTGAATTATTCTTTCTATAACCACTGTCGGCGTTCCCATATATGTATATATATGGAGGAAATCTAATGCATTACAATAGAATGACTTTTATATCGTGAGGATGAACGCTTATAAGTTATTTATCATGAGAATGCTTCTGAAATGTATTTTTCTAAAATTAATAACTTCTTTCTTGTTAGGCGACTGACGGAGAGCAATAAATGTAAACATGCTTGGCCTTTGTATGACGGTAATATCGTTTGATATATTTACTTCTGACTGTATTATAAGCAGGGCATATTAAGGTAAATTGGAATTCGTCCTCAATATCGTTAGTGTTACATATTTGACAAATATGTTCATTCCTTTCTAGTCTTTCGCGAGAATACCTCCCTGTTTCGATCCTAAAACTATGAGCGGACAAACGTAATCTGGTAAAAACATGCGATCGCGCCTTGTATGCAATACATCTAAATAAGTATCATATTCAAAACAATGTTTTACAGATTTGTACAGCTTCAATACTCTATTAGTTTCCAGGTCGGATGACCAGTTTTGAATATAACTATCTATCAATCGTTGCTTGAATAGCTTTATAAAGTGTATGGGATTTAATGAGGACGGGTCAAGCCATGCATACATAAAACCACTAGTATTCAGTAATGACTTGACTTTTGAAACCCAATTATTTAATCTAATCACAACTAAGGATCTTACACAGTTTGTAAATCAGGTCAGCTACCTGTGGTACTCATTTGATATACACACCATTGAAATAATTAATGTATGTGTTAATGCATTATCTGCAGTTGTAACAAACATGTACCTGTTTGCATAATCGTTGTCCGAGAAAGGTGCCAGGTAAAGAGCTGCAGTAGAAGGTAGCATCAGTCCATCCTATAACATTACAGAGAAATAAGTAAGAAAACAAACTGTATTTATGTATAGCTAACTGTATCAGTAATAGTGTAGCTTTTAACATGTGCATATGCAAATCTGGGACACATTTCTGTTCATGCATGTGCCCATGTAATTACATGGCATATGTAGCCAGAACGTATAGGCTTCACTCTAAAAGGTTAAGTCTAAAGTGAACGAGCCTTGATTATTAATCGGACGCTTAGGATTACAAGAAATGGCAATGGTTGCCGCCTTGGAACGGTAAATAGCTAAACTGTCACTCAGAAGAATAAATAGCGTTGTGAGTATAGTATCACTCTGCGATGTTCATGAATGCACAATGTGTATTATTTAGTGCACAGTCACTGTAACAGAACTCTGACAAATGCCTTATAGCGCTTTCGTGGTCGAAAGGTTACCGAATTTGCGTTCTAAACCTTCTCGCCTCTCACTGCTGAGGGTTCGAATCCCATTGAGAGCTCAACTTTTAGGTGATAATATGTTGATTCTTACAGATTATGGGACGTATGCAACTCTGGTTCTACCCAGAAACAATTTGGTGATCTGCCTCTACCAATCGACCGTCATATAAGGCCTAAAATGTGTGAAAAATAACGTAAAACGCTATTCAAACTGACAAATGAAATACAAACGAAAGCAACAATAAAGGCAGAAAAATGGAATATCACAGAAAGCTTTTTGAAATAAAATGTTCAGTTTCTGCTTTCTAATTATTTCCCCACAAATTACACGTACTAGAAGCAGATAATACACAAAAGAATGAGTACATACCCTTTTCAACCATTGGTCCCTATACTGAATCACAGATGGTAACATAGATTCATACAACAAACAGTAGCCCTGACATACAAGAATTACAGATTTATACAACAAACAATAGCCCTGAAATACGATAATTATAGACAGACAGACAGACAGACAGACTTTTTATTCAGATTTGTACAAAGTACATCGTCTACAATACATAAATATTAGCATATATGATGTCAACGTATATATACAAGTAAATGGTGAAATATATACAAATGGTATAATTAATCATTTCATTATTATTATTATTATTATTATTATTATGTAGTATAGTAAATAAGAGTAGGAGGTTGAACTAAGTAACTACCTTTCAATAGTTAATAACGCGATTCTTTATGCAATTGATTCTTTAACATATAACTGAAGTTTTAATATTTCTTATCATGTGATTTCAATGGTGAAATATATACAAATGGTATAATTTATCATTTCATTATTACTATTATCATTACTATGTAGTATAGTAAATAAGAGTAGGAGGTTGAACTAAGTAGCTACCTTTCAATAGTTAATAATGCGTTTCTTAATATAATTGATTCTTTAACATATAACGAAAGTTTTATTATTTCTATCTTGTCATGTGATTTCAGTAACTCCAAATATTTGAAAACAGAAGGACGTTTTTAATAACAACGTTTTAAGTATTTCTTTCTAATATCAATATAACAAGGACAAATACATACAAAATGAAATTCATCTGCTATATCTAAACTATTATAAATTAGGCAATATCTTTCTTCACGAAGTGTTCTATTGTTGGCATATCTACCAGTCTGTATTCTGAGTGGATGTACAGATAGTCTAAGTCTAGTAAAATATAGACGTAAACTTCTTGGCAAAATATCTAAATATGTTTCATATTACAAACTAGTTTTAATATCTTTGTACAATGTTAACACAGAACTGTTGCTTAAGGTACCACATCAATTTTGTTTAAAGGCATCTAAAACTCTAATTCTAAAGTCATACAAAAATACATCACTGTTTATATAAGAAGCATTATCGAATACATAAGAAAAACCGTAATCATCTAGTAATTTCTTAACACTGCTAACCCAGTTCGTTTTTCCGTTATTACAGTCCTGTAAAGCGTGTTCATACACAGTCTTTTGAATGATATTGTCAGTATTTATTACTTTCAACCAATATTTCATAATTCTTATATATCTATTAACATATAGGAGATATCTTCCAAGTTCACCATACACAGCTGCATTGCATGTATTAGGTAGTACCTTTAATAACCTTTTGCAAAATTTTAAATGAATTCTTTCAATTTCTTTAGATTTAGTATTGCCCCAAATCTCACATGCATAACTAAGAACAGACACAACAAAGGCATTGAACAACTGACATAAAGTTTTAGGACTCAAATCATATACTTTACATTTACATAATAGAACATTCATTGCCTTAAGAGCTTTACCAACTAAATGCTCCTGATTAAGAGCGAAATTTCCAGTATAATTGAAAACATTCCCTAAATAGTTAAAATCATTCACTACGTTGATAACGTCTCCATTGTAGGTCCAAAGCTCATTGGCTAATAATCCGCCACGTTTACGAAAAACCATAATTTTAGTTTTGGCAATATTTACTTTATGTCCCCACAAATCGCAATAATTATTTAATGTATCTAAATGTACTTGTATTTCAGCAGGTGTTTTTCCTACAATTGCAATGTCATCCGCAAATAGCAATATCATTAGTACTATATCACCTAATTGCAAACCTGAATCTATATTATTTTGCAAATATAACTTCAAATCGTCAACAAAAAGAGAAAACAAAAGAGGGGACATTACCTCCCTTTGACGTAAGCCAACAGCATAATTAAAATAATCAGTATAATTAGCACAGGATTTGACACATGATTTGACTTTTTGGTACATATTGCGTATAATTCTAAGTAATTTGCCATTAATACCACATCTATACATCTTAAGCCATAATGCATTTCTATAAATATAATCAAAACATTTCATCAAATCGACAAAAAAAACATACAATCGTTTGTTTTCATTCAAGTATTTTTTGAACTAATGACAGAAGTATAAAAATCGCATCAACAGTGGATCTTCCTTTGCGAAATCCGAATATAAATGTATATAACAAACAGTATCCATGAATACAATAATTATAGATTCATACAACAAACAATAGTCCTGAATACAATAATCATAGAGTTATACAACAAACCGTAGCCCTGAAATACAACAAACAGAAGCCCTGAAATACAAGAATTATAGATTCATACAACAAGCAGTAGCCCTGAAATACAAGAATTATAGATTCATACAACAAACAGTAGCCCAGATATACACGAATTATAGATGTATAAAACAAGCAGTAGCCCCTGATATACAAGAATTATAGATTCATACAACAAACAGTAGCCCTAACATACAAGAATTATAGATGTGTACAACAAACAGTAGCCCGGAAATATAAGAATTATTGATTCATATAACAAACGGTAGCCCTGAGATTCAATAATTATAGATTCATACAACAAACAGTAGCCCTGACATACAAGTATTATAGATGTATACAACAAGCAGTAGCCCTGAAATACAAGAATTATAGATTCAAATAACAAACAGTAGCCCTGACATACAAGAATTATAGATGTATACAACAAGCAGTAGCCATGAAATACAAGAATTATAGATTCATATAACAAACAGTAGCCCTGACATACAAGAATTATAGATGTATACAACATACAGTAGCCCTGAAATACAATAATTATAGATTCATACAACAAACAGTAGCCCTGACATACACGAATTATAGATGTATACAACAAACAGTAGCCCTGAAATACAATAATTATAGATTCATACAACAAACAGTAGCCCTGACATACACGAATTATAGATGTATACAACAAACAGTAGCCCTGAAATACAATAATTATAGATTCATACAACAAACAGTAGCCCTGACATACACGAATTATAGATGTATAAAACAAACAGTATCCCTGAATTACCACAAAAAATACCGCTGAAATATAAGAATTCAAATCAGAAATAAACAAAGATAAGAAAAATAATTAATTGTTAATATACTTAACGGTTATTATGGTTGGTTTTAGTAACATATCTGCATTAATATGGATGAGAGGAGGAGTGTCAATATAACGGATTTTTAAAATAAAAAAGTGAATAACTGAAAAATTATTAAAATGAAAAGTTTAAGAGTTTTTCAGTTATTCACTTGTTTATTTTAAAATTCCGGTATATTGTGTGTGTGTGTGTGTTTCTAAGTGTTACCTATATATCAATGTTTACCTGTTGCATTGCATGTTTGTTATGGGTTTGGCTTTGAAGAACACCTAAAATTAGAATAGATGTAAACATGTTTATCATTTATGCAAATTATTTATGCAAATTCATTTTGATGATTTGGACTGTTCTCATTGGACTGTTTTAGTGGGGAAACATTTGGAACAATCTCTGACAGTATATAAACAGACTTTGAAAGCAGCTCAGCAGTTCAAATCAGAAGATTAGTGTTCAATGAAAGGTTAATTTTGATTTGATGCTTTTAAAATATAAAATATATTTGTAAGAGGATTTACTTATGATTGTGCTCATTCATATTAACAGTGAATTTGGATATCTGAACTAAATATTGGAAATATTGGAAATTAATTTGGACTTAAAGGAAAATAAACATTTGGACTAAGGAGACCTTTTTTGTTTTGGATTAAAGAGACATGTTTTATGTGAATTAAAGAAAAAATGGATCATTTTATTAGGACTTTATTCAACAATTGAATATTAATGAAAAACTGGATTTGTGAATTCTGTATGTGAATATTTTATGTAAATAAATTTGTTCCTTTCTCGTTACATTTAACACTTGTAACACTAAGGAGTATAAGTCACTAAATCAAGGGAAAATCCCAACGGTTTGCCATTATGTGTGAACTGTACCGGATGAGTGTGTCGTTGTGTCTGTACTGATGAGCATCGTTTCTCTTGAAGTGTGCAGTGTTATCGCTGTAGTTGTCGCTGTGGCAGTGAGTGGACGTTGCTGGTAGGTCATACATCCGCTAGTGTTGCGCCTATCGGGCATACTTTGTTGCTCCGGCTTCTGCCAAGTCATTGAGTATTTGCTCTGTGGCTTTCTACGCTTTTTTATATCCACATATATATGATTATATATGTGTTATATGTATATTGCCTATTAATGCTGCCTTGTTTGTTTTTTATAGAAATTATAGCCTGGCGGGGATTTCTTAAATTGCAATGTCCTGTTTTATTGGGATGACATTAGGGCAAGAGTGAGTTTGGTGCGCCCAAGAACCTGATTTAAACCCCCAGCGGCATTTTGCCACTAATCGTTCCAATGTGGTAGCCCTATCGTTTGTGTTTGCAATGTCAAATGCCTTGCTTTTTATGAACATTGTTGTTTGTTTTAGTGCTTAGGTTTGATTAACTGTGTTCTGTGAGAGCTTTGTTTTTGTTCGGCATGTATACCTTCTTTTATTAGTGATACCATGCCGATCAGTCTATGTGTCATGTTTTAATCTGTACATTTATGCTATATTACTGGTGCTTGGTTTGTGACCCTGTACAGTTGTGTTATATTGATGGTGCCTGTTGTGTGGCCTTGTCAAGTTATTTTGTATTATTACTGCTTGTTGTATGACCACGCCTAATTATATTATAGTATTAGTGTATTTTCTGTGTCGCTGTATACGTTTGTTCTGTGATAATGTTTGTTTCGATTTTTGCGACCCTGTACATTGTACAGCTATTAGTGCTTGTTGTACAATCGCGTACAGTTATGTTATATTATCAGTGCCTGTTGTGTGAGCCTGTACTACAGTGATGTTATATAATTAGTTTGTTCTGTGATCATGTACAGTTATAGTATAAGTGTTTGTTTTGTGACCCTGTACAATTATGTTATAGTATTAGTGTTTGTTTTGTGACCCTGTACACTTATGTTATAGTATTATTGTTTGTTTTGTGACCCTGTACACTTATGTTATAGTATTAGTGTTTGTTTTGTGACCCTGTACAATAATGTTATAGTATTAGTGTTTTCGTGTGATCCTGTACAGTTATGTTATAGTATTACTCGTATTGTTTGTTTTATGAACATGTACAGTTATGTTATATTATCAGTGTTTGATTTGTGACTCTGTACAGTTATGTTACAGTATTAGCGTTTGTATTAGTGTTTGTATTATGTTTGTTTTGTGACCCTTTATGTTACAGTATTGGTGTTTGTATTTGTGTTTGTTTTATAAGCATGTACAGTTATATTATTAGTGTTTGTTTTGTGACCCTTTATGTTACAGTATTAGTGTTTGTTTGTTTGTTTTATGATCATGCACAGTTATATTATTAGTGTTTGTTTTGTGACCATTGTGTTACATAATAAGTGTTTGTATTAGTGATTGTTTAATGATCACGTACAGTTATATTATTAGTGTTTGTTTTGTGATCATGTATAGCTATATTATACTGTCAGTGTTTGATGTGTGACTATTTATGTTACAGTTTTAGTGTTTGTTTTGTGACCCTGTAAAATTATGTTATTAGTTTAGTATTTTGTTTGTGACCCTGTACAACTATGTTTTGTTAGTAGTTCTTGTTCTGTGACCTTGTACAGTTATGTTACAGTATTAGTGTGTTTGAGACCCTATACATTTATATAATATTATTAGTTTGTTTTACGACCATGTACAGTTCTGTTATATTATTAGCATTTGCTTTGAGACGCTGTAAAGTTATGTCTTATTATTTGTGCTTGTTGTACAACAACGTACACGTGTGTTGTATTGTTAGTGCTTGTTTTGTGACCATATACATGTTGTTATATTAGTACAAGTGTTTGTTTTCAGGAAACAATATCAGTTATCCTAGTAGAGGTATACTTACCATCCACTCGCTCACAATAACATCTGCTTTCTCTGGGAATAAAACATTCTGTAAAACGAAAGAAAACAGGCAATTATAAATAAGGGATCTTAATCACAACTGTATCGTGATTTGAAACGATATGTGCTTAATGACATGGGATTTTACACATTTTACATTTCATATTATGTAATGTATACGGTTTTTAAACTTAGAGGGAGATGAAATGAAGGATGATGCATCTCTTAGACTTTTAACACCAAGGATTCTGATGTAATTTTCATCGGACTTGAATGAACTACTTGTTCTTAAGCTGTACCCGGCAGTAGAGTGCCAATGTAGGCTTTACGTCTGTTATTATAAAAGTGCGTCTGGTAAATTTTAAAAGCATAAACATAAACGTAAAATACACTTACCACAAGCGTGACTAAATTTCAATAGTTTTAAAATAAAACTTAACAATAGTTTTAAAATAAAACTTAACAGTTATACTGTAGAGTAAAATCGACTTATTCAGTACTTAAAATATCAGCTTCACCATAATAAATATTACCAATACAGTTCTAAAGACGCTTTTCGTCTCGTGACTGATAAACACGTATGGCATAATCTTGAAAGAGATTACCGAATGACATGTTGCTTATTTAGATTTGTCTGCATAACAGATAGAATGACATGCTGCTAATCTAGATTATGTTGCACGCAACACGGCAACAGTCGCTGCAATCATTATTGATACTGTTGTGGAAACGTTTAAAGCATGCAGGCACGTTTACGACTATCCATCAAAATAATTAAAACATCGATTGATGAAAGACATTTGCACGACCAGCACTTAGAATCTGAAAACTGCCTTTACTCATTAATTAAGTGTTTTACTGGTAGTTTGGGATCAACGAGCCTAATATAGGTGGCTTTAAAGTATAATACCACTTAAGTCGGTGCTAGTGGCGTGAGAGATGTTGCATCTTACGTTATCTCTCATGAATAGATTAAAAAAACAACATCTGCTACTTTATTATCATGGTTGTGTGTGTTGCTTCCAAAGGATCTCCCTTATCATTATTTGTAAACCGGAATATATTAACAACTATTAAACTGTATATATCGCTGCATTGATATACATGTTGTACTCTAAAATAAAAAAGGTTTTTAAATTTGAATCTAAAATGACAGAACAAATATATCACAAATCATGTAGGGGTCATTACTGAAAACGTGCAGAGCTATATACTAGTGGTGGATCTACTCAATGTCGATTGTAACGCACACCTTTTACGCGGACCCTTGGGTATTTTGCGATATTCGTTCTTTATAAATGTTCGTTCAAATCTAAAACGTGTCTTGTGCTTAAGTTGTTTAAAAGTGCCTCTATCCAGTGATGCACGTATTAAAAATAACGATATGCATTGTGTCTCATAAATTACTAAAACGTGTGCACGATTTTAACACTGACCCCTAGGTCATTCACAATATACTTTCTCTATAATTTATTCTCGAGTGTAACGTTTTCGGCTTTTAAAGCAGTACAATAAATACTGCAAAGGAGATCCCTTGGAAGCAACAAACACAAACAAGAGATAAAAGTAGCAGAAGCGGTTTTATTGAGTATGTTCATGAGAGGTAATGTCAAGTGCAACACCTCTCACCCCTCCTAGCACCGGCTTAATCGATATTCTACTTTAAATCCACACAGACTGGGCTTGATGATCCCAAAGGACCAATAAGTAATAACTACTGATTTGTAGTCGGGGCAACAAGCGATATTCTGCTTTAAAGCAACACAGACTGGGCTTGACGATACCAAAGGACCAGTAAGTAATATCACTATTGATTTGTAGTCGGGCAACTTTTACGGCCACCACACAGCACTAAACAAACGCTAATGTGAATGTCAATAAATACTGAAAAGGGGATAACTTGGAAGCAAACAAACACAAACAAGAGATAAAAGTAGCAGACTCGGTTTTATAGAGTCTGTTCATGAGAGGTAATGTCAAGGGCAACACCTCGCACGCCTCCTATTACCGGCTTAATCGATATTCTACCTTAAAGCCACAAAGACTTGGCTTCATCCCAAAGGACCAGTAAGTAATAATACTACTGATTTGTAGTCGGGGTAACGAGCAATATCCTACTTTACAACAAGAAAGACTGGGCTTGATGATCCCAAAGGACCAGTAAGTAATATCACTAATGATTTTAACTCGGAGCAACTGTTACGGCCATAACACAGCACTAACAAATGCTAGTGTGAATGACAATACATACTGAAAAGGGGATCCCTTGGAAGAAACAAACACAAACAAGAGATAAAAGTAGAAGACTCGGTTTTATTGAGTCTGTTCAATGAGAGGTAATGTAAAGTGCAACACCTCTCACGCCTCCTAGAATCGTCTTAAGCGATATTTTACTTTAAAGCCACATATGCTGCCTGATTGATCTTCAAATGCTATATGAATGATAACATAGACATAACGACGCTTATTCCATTGTTTAATATCAACTCTGTTCCATTTCACCTTTACCGAGTATATAAATCGTCCTTGGATTTGTTAAGGTGTAATTGTTCTGTAATACTGGTGGTCCTTTGCATGCCATGTAATTCCGTAGAACTCTTGCTAACTTATATGTGTCATAATATGCTTGTTTAAGTGATTACAAAAGTTGTATGTCAAGAACGTGCTGGCAAGAAAAGCTCTTACCTCAACAATGTTGTGAATGACGTCGATTCTATCGGCCATTTTGTTTTCATCTACAATTGCTTGAGTTTCGTTCGCCATGTCACTCGCTTCAATTGCATACACAGGAAAAGGTGCAAATAGCATGAATGGTAAGAATGTCAAAGGTTATGCAAATATACACTTGAACAAGATGAATTATGTTGACGTTGAACCATATGCAGAGAAACACTGCTTTCCGATTCCATTATTTTCTATATAAATTAAATTGTCTACTACCTATCCACAGACGTGTATCAATCGTAGATATAAGTATCAAGTAAGGGGGCAGTAAATTAGTGCCGATACGGGCTCAAGTTATCTGTCTAGCCCCTGTTCAAAACCTTAAGATGGTATTTCAGATGTATATAACCATAAAATAGGTCAAAGGTATGTCCCGTTGTAACAACTATGCATTACTATAGGTATCCTCGTATGTACCAATGAACAAAACGTTAAGATGTTGCTATGCATCCTTACTAAAACAAATAGGAAACTAAAACAATGCCACAATGATGAGAAAATACCATTAAACACAAACGACAATTACACACTCTGTAAGATGGTTAAATAACAAAACATTTATCAATAACTATAAACTTATGAGAAAAAACCTCTCCATGCGTCAGTCGTCAATTTTTAATGTATAACATAGTATGTGCAGTACAATAACACATATTCGATAGTCGTACATTGTCAGTGTATGCAATAGTATGTACTATTAAGAAACATTCGAAAGGCGTCAATTGTCAGTGAATGGAATAATATGTACTAAGGGCATCATTTTTTAATGCAGCAGCATTCATATCATAACTATATCTACCTTCTCTATGCTATTTACCCTCTTGTGAATTATAGGTTCACTTATTTTAAAGGGACTGAAGGCGATCTAGAAGAGTGATTGGTGCAAATCCAAATACAAATAAAAACATTTGTAATGTGCTTCAGTTTCATATGAAACGTGCATTACATTGAGCCGCGTATTACCTTCTGGTTAATTATTGTTAATGAACATGTTCTATCTGAAACGCTCGGCGACTCGGCTGCGTTTTCAAATAATTCAAATAAAGTGTAGAGAATAGTTCATGGCGGTGATTTCTTTATTTACACTGTCCCGTTTTATTGGGATGACAGTAGGGTAAATGTGAGGTTTGGTGCACCCTAAAACCTGGTTTAAACCCCAGCGGCCTTTTTTTGCCACTGACCGTTCCAAGGCGGTAGCCCTATTGTCAAACCTTTTGTGTTTGTGGTGTCTTATTTGGCCTGTTATTCATCTTTAAATTTGTTCTTTGTTTTTGTGTGTGTTTGTGGTTGACTGTCGTCCTTATATGCTGCTTTTCCTGTTCGATTTTTATATCTATATACTATCAAAACACAATAAAGTATAGGATATTTACAGCATTATATGAACTACTATTACTGATTAATACAACAAAACTAGACGAGTAGACGAAATGGTTCGGACAACGTGTCCCACTTAAGTGCAAATGATCATTACATATGAATTTGGAACATATTACGATTGTGATTTATTCGTATATAGATTATAGGAATAATGCTTCCAGATTCTCACCATTCCCTTTAAATACGCCAAATAATTAGAATAATTTCAAACAGACGCACCTGAATGTAAAGATAGATATAAATCAAGAGAATGTTTAATATGTTCCTTGTTTTACGACGCTTATTTATTAGGTTTAAGATATACTTAATATAAATATAAATGAAAGTAATTAAGAAACGCCCGACATTCGTTTTCGTGGTACGTGATATAACATATTCAAATACGTGATATCTCAAAATGGTTTTAAAATGTAAAACGGCACTCCATACTTGAATGCTACATTTTTTGTTCGACTTTCGGTATATCTACTTGTATAATGACAAAGAAGCATTTTATCTAAATCGGACATGTTATGAGGTACAGACGGTGCATCAACAATCAGTCTATTATTAGGTGGTTTTACGCAAACCAATTGCCGAAGGAATGTGCAATAATCACGACCATACCGTTATGTTTTTATTCTGCATGCCAAGTCATATGTCTCCTGTTTCATTCAGGAGGAGGTTAAACGTATTGATGATGGCAAAAAAGTAAGTGGTATGTATCTGTGTAGATGGAGTGATTAAACACAATTGAGGACTCTGATTCATATTATTTTAACAGCTTAACGCAGTCAATTAATACTCCCAGTACAAGTTTAGGTGCCTGTTACAGTTTATTAACAATGTTCTGAGAATATCTGGTAGTAAAACAGTTTGAAGAGCAAATAACTTTGCAATTTGATGTTAAGTGTCTGCTGTCATTAAAAGAAACAGAATTGTAGTTGGTAATGTTTGTTTTCACTTCAGATTTTTAGATTCATTTCACTTTGTAACTTGTTTTTTTAGTGTCCGCTAACTACTCCAAACAGCTATAATACCATTAAAATATGAAATGAACACGGTTTGAATTTCAGATTAAAGTGCTGAAGAATAATTTCTTCGTCAGATATTATTCAAACGCTATTTTACTCCATGATTTCAACGAGGTATTTGTTTCTCGGTGAGTGGTTTACCGCGTTATTTGATATCCGTTATAATAGGAACTGCCTCTTCTATTTCCGTGGTCCGATATGTCCATGGTCTGTTATTTCTATGGTCTGTTGTGTCCACAATTCGTCTAGAGACAATACAATAAGCAGGTACAATTTTCATTTTATTTGTCCAAGAATAACTGAGCCGAACACTTATTGACAAAGGAGATATTAGGCGCTATAGGAACATTAAGTATCCGAGATATGCATGTGCACGTCATCGGATACCTTACATATTGCGTATAAACAGACCACGCATTATCATCCAGACAAGATACAATACCACGCATTTTACATAATTTATTTAATTTTAATCTGCCTTTGGCAAACATCGTTGTATTCAATTCATTTGTTTTCAGAGGCACATGCAAAAGTAGATATAAAAATCGAAAGGAAAAGCTGCATTCAAGGACGACAGTCAACCACAAACACACAGAGAAACAAAACAGCTTTAAAGATGAATAAAAAGCCAAATAAGACATCACAGACACAAAAGGGTTGGTTGACAATAGGGCTACCGCCCTGGAACGGTCAGTGAAAAAAAAAGGCCGCTGAGGTTTAAACCAGGTTTTAGGGTGCACCAAAACTCACACTTACCCCCACTGTCATCCCAATTAAACGGGACAGTGTTAATAAAGAAATTCCCGCCATGAACTATTCTCTAATCAACAAGGCAGCATTAATAGGCAATATAAGTAAAGCACAAAGATGCTCGTGTATATATAAATACAAAAGCATAATAGCATAGAAAGCCACAAAGAAGGTACACAATGACTTGGCAGAAGCCAGAGCAACAAGAGAACAAACCATTGAGGGCACGACAAGACAAGATTGCAGACAAACATCAAACGTCACCGTCCTTTTAGCTTTAGGTAGACGTCATCATAGGATCCACGGCCTGTCCGGTCATCGCACAATCAAAGAGGAAAGCATAGTGGCGAAAGGGTCCACCACCGAGCAAACAGTGCGTTTGCAAAATGATAGGGTCATAACCTCTTTTGATAAACTTTTTAACAAGTTTAACAAAGATAGTATGAAAGTGATCATGACCAAGGGTCTTACGAAGTTTGTAAATCACGTCACCATAGAAGTCAGGTTGTGATAGTCCTTGCAAGTTTGATTAAACATACATTTCTTCAAATAATTTTCGAATCTCGTTAGAGTGTCTCATTGGTAGAGATAGTCAAAACACCATTTTGTAACTTGGTGCAGAATGTTGACAAAACAGTAGTGTTAGAGATGTGAACTGCAAAAGGATGCTGTGTTGAGATATTTTTAAATTATTTAAATCATTTTTTGGTATCATTTAAATACAAAGTTACTAATAAAGGTAGGTCACCACAATCTGTATTCATAAAATTAACCTTTTTAAAGAGCAAAGATTATTTTTCAGTTATATTTATAAAACCATATCTTTTAAAACGTACATAAACAAATGCAATCCTTATTACAAAGCAAATATATCTGGATCGTACCCCACTTTTTGAAGAAAAATCTTTGAATGAAATGATAATTCAAGATTAAAATATATGTTTTACTGCTTAAGTCTTTTAAAAACTAGTTTGTGACAAGATGCTCTGTCATTTCTTTCAAACCAAGTAAAACTAGACATAGGTCACTAGGGTTAAAAATAATTTGTATTAAGAATTCTTTAAATTATGCAGACTTTGAAGTTATTTTGGCATTTCCGCTGTAAAATACTTTACACAAAAATGTTGACATCGATGTCTAGTATAACATTATTTCTGTATGCACTTTTATATTTTTGTATAGGTATTTCACTATTTAAAACATAACAAAATTGTTATATAACAAAATGATAAATTATACTCGTAATTACCCCCTACTCCACCACCCTTTTCTTGATAACAAGTGCCGAAAAAATTATATGAACAAACAAACTTGCTTAAAACATTATATCTGACTATAATAAATCCTACATTAGATTCATCTAATCGGATGCAAAAAAAATAATTGAAAAACAAACTATTCTAAACCAAATCAAATCAAATTCTTAGGCTTAAATTTACATGCCCCACCAGCATCCTTAATGTCGTACAACGTGTAATGCCGTGTTCCACTACTACATATATAGAGTTATAGCCAGAATTGATGTTTTATATAGGTCATTTCTTCATTCTCGGGCATGCACCATTGAAATGGGTAGAATTTTATTTTAACAAAACATAACTTGAGGCTGGACATGTATTGTTGTTAACCCGATATTTGGGACATAATGTCCGCTGATGACTTCATGGAAACGTTATCATTAAAACTGATCATTGAAACTGCAAAGCATATGTTCGTCTATAGGCATCATAACAAAAAGTTGCCAAGACCAATCCAAGTATATAAGGGGAGAGTAAGGGAGTGAAGACAGAAACACTATCCACCACATACAGGAACAAGTGTATGTTAACGTGGAATTCTGCGAGTTCAAGTCATGAAGTTTGGATGCGTAACAATAAAACGCCTTTACATAATTAATTATGTTCTACTCTTCCTTGGCACGATACATTTCGATCTTAAAAATAGCGTGAGATTTCTTCAAAGTTGTTTATTGCGATGTGGGGTGCAGGTGTCAGGCATGAAACCTTTGCCAATAATGGCAATCATACTTATTTTATTTTGTAGACCATTCCGTGAAGAATGTTAATTACAGTATACATGTATTAATTTGAGTATTGCATTAAGGTGAACGTCTTACTAAAAGTATGCCAAATGTTGACGACTACAACATATGTCGCTCATGGGAAAAACCATATTTCACCAATGGTCAGACTCAGTACAGTAATTTTATAAACGTTATCTTGTCTTTTGGATATGGCAGATTCTATATATCAGTTTTTACAATACCGCATGCTTATACACTACCAAGATGACAAGTGTCAGAAACAACAACATGTATGAACGTACGATGATCATTAATGTCGAACACGGTTATTTCGACATAACGTTTTTATTCAATTGTTGAAAGTGGGGGCTATATCACGCTGTCCGTAACGTCCCGTCGCGTCACGTCGCGTCCCGTAACACATGTGTGTCGCGTCGCATCGCGTCCCGTAACACATCGTTATTACTTGCATTCCTGTTATAGTTTTGAATGGGTTGTTCCAAACTTCATATACAAATAAAACTGATCAAAGAGCGGTGGTATTCATCACCTTCAGTGATAGTTTTTGATTCATAGGATAATGGCATCAAGTGTGGCTATATTCTCTGAGGAGTATCAATTTTGGAAGCATTGCCAGATTAATAAAATATCCTCTTCTGTTTCTGACATCTGTATTTATTTATGAATTATGTCTCATGGTAATCCTTTTTGTATGGCGGTGTATGTTAAGACGCATGCACTTTTCTGTATATTTACATTCACTTGGTTCTTTCTGATGAAAATATTAGCGTTTACTTTCGAATAAACTTCATCTTTCAAGTTATGTTCCGGACAAAAATTACAATTATAAAATCACAACGGGCATAAACTCTAACTCGCTGCTTTATCATTGTCGTCTACCAGTGTGTGAAGTTTCATTCCAGTCCAGTTCTAAGTTATGTTACGGACAGTAATTATAACTATAAACTTACAAAGGACAATTATTCTAATTTTAATGGAGACATAGTTATGGTTCTTGCGCTCTGCATTTTCACTTGTTGTCCTCTATTATTGTGTGAAGTTCATTCCATTAGTAGTTTTCAAGTTATGTCTGGATAAGAAAAACGGGACGCACAGACGAATGGACCGATTGAAGAAAAGAACGGACAAAGCGAACCCTATAATTATGCAACCCCGAAATTGTTCGGGCAGCACAACAAATTCAATAACCTTTGGTGTTCAACTTTTACTTTTTTAAAATAAAAAGCGAATACTTTCTAATTATGACCTCATGCTCCATTACTGGACTGGACATAAACATTGCCTGACCTGGAAGTTCGTGTGCGATACACCGTCTCACAAATGTTATCTCGTTTCCTCAAGCGGTTAGTCCGTTATGGACTGGACATATTAAATGCCTTTCCTTGACTTAAACTTAAAACACTAAGTTTGATGATTAAGACTTCTGTCTGTTAATGAAATAAACACTGACCTTGAACACATATCTCCCCATTTGTTCATGATACTGTACCAAAAGGATGTTGACGTTACATATAAGCAATAGCAGGAGGTTTAGCTTAACCTTCATGTTAAATATTTGGCGATGCTGCTTAAACGAATTTATTTCATGATTATCGAGTTCTGCTCAACCCGGGACTAGGGGCGTGAGCGGTAGCTAGCATATGTCACTACCGTTCATGAACAGTCTCAGTCAAACCGAGACAGCAATATTTCGTATGTGTCGTGTTCGGCCGTTTCCAAAGGTCCACTCGCATACTCTTTTATTCCTTCGCTCACACAGTAGAAATATGTAAACATTACCTTTCTTGGCTCCAGCATGAACGCAGAAGACGCTGAGTATACCGGTACCAGCGCCAACGTTCATAGTTCTTCAAAATAGCATATCTACAAAACAAACAAATTACATATCCATTAAATCAATCAACGATTAAAATTAGGCATTATCCGTTTGGATGAAGGTTCGACAAATTTCTGGATTAATTACTGGAACCACGACGTAGTCTTTAATTACCCTTTCGCTGCTGGGTCGCGGTCTGGTATCAATAATAAGATTCAAGAGTGAATCTCAAGCTGATAAACGGTGTGTTGGCAGGACAAGATCTTTACATTCAAATGAGAAAAATGGTACTGTAGAAATAAAGCACCCAGACACAATGGCACAGTAGTTCTGCACTGTACCGCCCACAACGAGCAAATTCAATGTGCAATGAAAAGATAAGTACACAAGCCAAGATCGTTGAATACACGGTACCCAATTTGGAACGGTTAGTATGCAATAAGGTCTACTGGTTAGATTCAACCGATTTGATGTGTAAATAACCTCGCTATTATTGTGTCCCTAATACCCAAACTGACAAGACCGTTGTATTCTTGAAACGGCGATCGCTGATTTCTGGGTTGTTTACTTACATCAACATAGCAAAATTAGAACGTATTACACAAGTTTACTGAGTTAGTGTTCGATAAATCAAACTAATATAAAAGAATCATTATACTCTGGCACAATTAGCTTAGATATGAATGACATTCAAATTAGCTCAGAAAAGAATGACACTCAAATTAGCTCCGATAAGAATGACACTTAAATTAGCTCAAAAAAGAATGACACTCAAATTAGCTCAGATAAGAATGACACTCAAATTAGCTCAGGAAAGAATGACACTCGAATTAGCTCAGAAAAGAATTGCATTTTGGAAGAATGGTAACAAGAAATTGAGAAATGTTGTGTATCCTACACAAAAAAGTCAAGAGAACGTGAAAGAATAATAAAGGCAATGCGCTTAATATCAGTGCTAGTCCATCTACTTCTGCAGAACTAATTAGTGTCATTAAAATTGATGTGGCAGCCAGGCGTTTAAAATCAATCTATGCCAACATAATAGACGATATACAGGCAGATGTATTAACAGTCTGGAACGTGTTATGTTCCCGTTGACAAATGTTTTACACTGGGACTTATTCCCAAATAATGAAAGAAACGTCAGGCTACGTACGTCGCATACATAGCTATATATATATATTTACTCTAAATAACAAGTTAGAATATGTCAGAACGCTTTAATAACGCCTGGCTCCCCACGACGTAGTCTTTTGCTCGTTACGGCGAAGTCCGTTGCTGTGTCAGAATAAAAGCAAATTGGTACTCTGTCATCTGCGGTTTAAAAAAAGGATGTAATTTATCAACGAGTTATACAATCCATCAATGATCTTGTTTCCAAATTAAACTCCTTAAATAACTGTATTGATATTGTTCGTGTTACATTTATTTGTGTTACATTCGTTCTTCTGTGTGTCGACGACCTCGACTAATATCACCAAATGAAGACAATTTACAGATGCAGTAACTGCATCTAATATGGTACATAACAACAAGAAAAACTGAGCACGTTTTTAAATGCGGAAAAAATACTTTAAAACAAATTGATAAAATACATATAATTAGGATTCAAAAAACATTTAAAATGAGATTGTAAAAAAGAAGTATTTCTGCGCGATATATATTGTATGGCACTTGAATAACTACGGAGCTGCTGCGCGAGAAGCAAACAGTTGTCCTTGCAACTACGGGAAGCCAGACATTTCCTTGGGGTAGGAACATGCACACCTTGGGATAGGAACATGCACACCTTGGGATAGGAACATGCACACCTTGGAGTAGGAACATGCACACCTTGGGGTAGGAACATGCACACCTTGGGGTAGGAACGTGCACACCTTGGAACATGCACACCTTGGGGTAGGAACATGCATACATAGGGGTAGGAACATGCACACCTTGGGGTAGGAACATGCACACATAGGGGTAGGAACATGCACACATTAGTGTAGAAACATGCACACCTTGGGGTAGGAACATGCACACATAGGGGTAGGAACATGCACACCTTGGGGTAGGAACATGTACACATAGGGGTAGGAACATGCACACCTTGGGGTAGGAACATGCACACCTTGGGGTAGGAACATGCACACATAGGGGTAGGAACATGCACACATAGGGGTAGGAACATGCACACCTTGGGGTAGGAACATGCACACCTTGAGGTAGGAACATGCACACCTTGGGGTAGGAACATGCACACCTTGAGGTAGGAACATGCACACATTGAGGTAGGAACATGCACACCTTGGGATAGGAACATGCACACATATGGGTAGGAACATGCACACCTTGGAACATGCACACCTTGAGGTAGGAACATGCACACCTTGGGATATGAACATGCATACATAGGGGTAGGAACATGCACACCTTGGGGTAGGAACATGCACACCTTGAGGTAGGAACATGCACACCTTGGGATAGGAACATGCATACATAGGGGTAGGAACGTGCACACCTTGGAACATGCACACCTTGGGGTAGGAACATGCATTCATATTGGTAGGAACATGCACACCTTGGGGTAGGAACATGCATACATATGGGTAGGAACATGCACACCTTGAGGTAGGAACATGCATACATAGGGGTAGGAACATGCACACCTTGAGGTAGGAACATGCACACCTTGAGGTAGGAACATGCATACATAGGGGTAGGAACGTGCACACATAGGGGTAGGAACGTGCACGCCTTGGAACATGCACACCTTGGGGTAGGAACATGCACACCTTGATGTAGGAACATGCACACCTTGGGAAAGGAACATGCACACATAGGGGTAGGAACGTGCACACATTGGAACATGCACACCTTGGGGTAGGAACATGCACACCTTGAGGTAGGAACATGCACACATTGAGGTAGGAACATGCACACCTTGGGATAGGAACATGCACACATAGGGGTAGGAACGTGCACACCTTGGAACATGCACACCTTGGGGTAGGAACATGCACACCTTGGAATAGGAACATGCACACATAGGGGTAGGAACGTGCACACCTTGGAACATGCACACCTTGGGATAGGAACATGCACACCTTGGGATAGGAACATGCACACATAGGGGTAGGAACGTGCACACCTTGGAACATGCACACATTGGGGTAGGAACATGCACACCTTGAGGTAGGAACGTGCTCTCTTAGGGTAGGACTATGCAAACCTTGTCGCCAGAGCTCGGAGACATTGAGTGGGAGCCAATACTCGAGAAAAAATGGAAAATTGCCCTCACAGATTTTTAGAACCTGTTTATTTCATCATCACCGTGATGCTGTTTTGTTTTAAACATGTAATCTCTTCATTATCCGTTTTTCATCACTTATCTCATCTTTAACTTTTTTTCTCTTTTACCTTAGGTTAGACATTTCAGTAAGTGATTAAAATTAACCCTTGCCGCTACTAACTTTGCGAGAAAAGTATGCGAGCAGTCGCCCAGTGGCGCGGTTTACTGTTTTATCTTTTACAGATAGGATAGTATAATTAGTCATTTAATATAGTTTACTGATTTATCTGGCAAATAGTATTATATTTGTTTTTTCCGGTTAGTTACGTCTGTTTACGTTACACGGAGTTGTCATTATATTAAATTACTTCTCTCTGGAGTAGGTTATTTTACCGAGTTATTATACACGTCAATTCCATGATGAATAAACGCTTTTACTTTTTATAAGTGCATTATTCACATTTTATTCAGTTTGTTTTATGTCAGAATGTTTGTTCTCTACAGGAATTATAGACTACATGAATTGTAGAGAACATTCATTCTGGAATAAAATAAGACGCATAACATGTGAATTATTGCATTGATTTGTTACAAAAATGGATATTAAACTGTTTTGTCAGAATCATTTATTGTATTTATTCATGCGAACGTTATCATTCTTTGTATATATATGTGTATGGAAACTACGTTGGCCTGCACTGTCTGGAAACTATGTTGGCTTGAACTGTATGGAAACTATGCCGGTCTGCACTGTATGAAAACTATGTTGGCGTGTGATTTATTGGAACTATGTTGGCTTGCACTGTATGGAAACTATGTTGGCTTGCACTGTATGGAAACTATGTTGACCCGCATTGTATGGGAACTATGTTGGCCTGCACTGTATGGAAACTATGTTGGCTTGCACAGTATGGGAACTATGTCGGCTTGCACTGTATGGAACTATGTGGCCTGCACAGTATGATAACTATGCTTGCTTGCCCTGTATGGGAACAATGTTGGCTTGCACTGTGTGGAAACTATGTTAGCTTGTACTGTATGGAAACTATGTTGACAAGTACTGTATGGGAAATATATTGGCGTGCGCTGTATGAGAATTTTGTTTGCTTGTTCTGTATGGGTACTATGTTGGCTTGCACCGTATGATAACTATGCTGGCTTGCACTGTATGAGAATTATGTTGGCTTACACTGTATGGGAATTATGTTGGATTGTTCTGTATGAGAACTATGCTGGCTTGCATTGTATGAGAATTATGTTGGCTTGCACTGTGTGGTAACTAAGTTGGCCTGCATTATATGGAACTATGTCGCTATGTACTTGATGGGATTTATGTTGGCGTGCCCTATAGGGAAACTACGTTGGCTTGTACTGTATGGGGACAATATTTGCTTGTACTGTTTGGGAACTATATTGCCTTGCACTGTATGGTAACTAAGGTGGCCTGCATTGTAATGGAACTATGTTGTCTGGTACTGGATGGGATATATGTTGGCATGCGGTATAGGGCAAATATGTTACCTTGTACTGTATGATAACTATGCTGGCTTGTACTGTATGGGAACTATCTGTATGGGAACTATATTTGCTTGTACTGTATGGGAACTATGTTAGCTTATATTTTTTGAGAACCTACGTTAGCTTACACCGTATGGGAACTGTGCTGGGACTTTTTGCACTGTACGGGGACTATGGTAACCGGGTTGGCTTGCACTGTATGGAAACTGTGTTGTCTTGCATTGTACGGAAACTACGCTAGTTAGTACTGTATGGGAATTATGTTGTCCTGCACTGTATGGGAACTATGTTGGCTTGCACTGTATGGAAACTATGTTGTCTTGCATTGTATGGGAACTTTGGTGGCTTGCACTGATGGGAACTATGTTGGCTTGTACTGTATGGGAACTATGTTTCCTTGCATTGTATAGGAACTATGCTGGTTTGTACTGTATGAGAACTGGGTTTTCTTCATTGTATGGAAACTATGATGTTAGTTTGTACTGTATGGCGACTATGTTGGCTTGCACTGCATGGAAACTATGTTGTTTTGCATTGCATGGGAACTATGTTGGCCCACACAGGATTGAAACTATGTTGGCTTGAAATGTATAGGAACTATGTTGGCTTACACTGGATGGAAACCGTGTTGGCTTGCTGCTATGGGAACTATATTGGCCTTCATTGTATGGAAACTATGCCGGCTTGCATTGTGTGAGAACTATGTTGGCTTGCGTTGTATGAGATCTATGTAGATTGCATTGTATGTGTATTTTGTTGGCTTGCACAGTATGAGAACTATGTTGGTATGCGTTGTATGAGTACTACGTCGGCTTGAATTGTATCAACACTATGTTTGTTTGAATTATATGGGGCTATTTTAATTTGCATGGCCATGTGAACATGTTGTCTTTCTTTCTGTCGGAAAATGCACTGTATTTGAACTCTGTTGTCTTGAATTATATGGGAGCTATGTTGGCTTGCTTTGTTTGGGAGCTATGCTAATTTGCATGGTATGGAAAGTAGGTTGGCCTGCATTGTATTGGAACTATATTAGGTTTACATGAAAAGGTGAACGTACAGAGCTACTCTGGGTCTTTACCGCGGAAAATAACCTCCGATACACTGAACATCCCGGTGTATTCCTCCCATCCGTAGGAAAAGTAAAAGATTCGAATCCGCTCCGGATATGTCTTATTGATACATGCCTTAGTACGTGACTTGCCATTTAATTACGTTGAAGTTTTAACTAATGATAAATATGCAATAATGTGATCATAAATTAAGGCATCGGAATTTACGAACTGTCTGATCTTAACATAAACAACTTATTTAGTGCTGTTTTATGCCAAAGATTAATACTAAAAGTTATCGCGCATACACAAATTATTCAGTTATAGCTCCTTAAACATGTAATAAGTTGTTCATGTGCTCGAAACACAAGATGAAACTTGCGTATTAAGTGTGCATGGTAAATATTTTCGAACACTGAGCGTTAAAAGTATAACATGCGTCGGGAAAAGAAGACGAGATTCGGTGAAAGTCGCAGAAATAAACACAAATTTGATGATCATAGGGAAAAACAGGAGAACACAAGGGGTAACCAGTGTCATTAATTTGAATGCTGTTTAACGGATCATCAACAAATTACAGTTGTTAAGAGCCGCCCCAGACCGAAGGAAAGGATACCTAGGAATTAGGGTATCTGTCCTACTCTTATTAACGAATATAATCATGTGGTTCTTCAAAGTGCTCGAAGAATAGACCCCACCACACGGGATCGACCGAATAACCTGGGTCCTCCGAATTGCATGTCAACTTTGCTATCCCCTGGGCCACGTCAGCCCCTTCAAATTAACAATAACTCTGAGAAGGTAAATGAAAATACACATACTACGAATGATGGTTTGATATGTCTACTAGTTTATTTAAAGATTTAAAGATAGTCATACACAATTCTGTTAGGAAATCGTAACTATTTGTTCAGTTTTTTCATCATCGAAGCATTTGAAGAGGGATAGAAATAATCTACTTTCACAGAAAACAGCTGTTATTTGTATCACTTGATAACATTTAATGTTTAAAGACTAAAGCCATTTTAAATATTGAGTTCTGCTCAACCCTGGGCTAGAGGGCGTGAACAGTAGCTAGCATTTACTTCTAACGTTCATGAACAGTCTCAATTAAGCCGAGACTGCAATTTTATTTTTGATATTTATTGTGTTCGACGATTTCCAAAATTCTCCTTTCATACTTTTATATATATAACAGTAGGGTTGCCTGTGCTGTGCAGTATGGTGGAGGTAAAACGTCTACCCGTGCTTGCAATCAGATCTAAAACTTTACTCATTTCGATCGTTGAGCCTAATAATTATTATATATAGATATCGGTGGTACATTCACAAATACTTTGTTTTATTTTATGCTTAGCAGTGAAATAGTGGATTTTAGCAATGAAATAAAAGTGGTATTTCATACGTGAGAAATATAGTTTTATTTTTTCACTGCCGGAACTACATATTTTTCAAAAACTATTTTTTTTCCGAAAGTTGCACTAAACTTAAAACAGCAATTTTATAATACTGAAGTAAATTGTTTTATTTATTTTTCTGCATACTGCAGTGCACTTTGATTATAACGCATACAATAAAAAGAAAGTTTGTTTTTTTGTCGTGAATAACAGATGTTATTTTATCTCGAAGTGGTTAAACTAATACGTTCACTTATGCTTCTCGATGAAATAAAATCTGTTATTTACTCCAAAACAACAAATATCCTCTATTTCTTACTTTATTTCGAATAGGTGTATCCACTTCTCCAGACTTTAAAAGCTCTACCCTTAGGATAATTATTATGTCATCTGCTTTTCAACTTAGTATTTTGATAACCTCCCATCTAAATGCCATTGTGTTTATTTCGCTATTGTTTTATCGTTTAGGGCAAAGCATTTTGTTAGAAACTGGGACCATGGGATGGTATGAAAATACCACATTAAAGGTTCCATGTTCATACGCATATGTTATATGCATACCATCTTCGGGATGGCTCACCATTTAGTACTATTAACGTTTTAAATATTGAGTACTGCCCAACCCGGGGCCAGAGGGCATGAACGGTTGCTAGCATTTTACACTCATGAACGATTAAACTGGTTCTAGTCCCATTTTTTAGTCTAGTCCCACATTTTTGAAGCATATTAATTATATTAAATATTTCAAAATTATTATGCGAAACTACTGCGGCATAAATCTGATTGTTATCTTTCTGCATGTGAGTAGTCTGAGAAAAAGCTGTTGTATGTTCGTTAATCTAAAGGTATTTCAACTGCAGGTGAGAAAACATAAACTGTTTACACAGTCTTCTGCAACTAATACAATAATTCAGTACAACCTAAGAGGATTTACTTTTTCAGAAGTAAATTCAACAAGAGTTGACGGAAAACAGAGCAGCTCCAGAACAAGAAAGTATACACCCGAAATACTATCAGAAAAGACGCTCCTTCAAGCAATCTTTGAAGAAGTAACAGGGATAAGTTCATGACCAATAGAACCAGTGAGAAAGAAGAAATTAAATAAATTGGGAGGTAGGGGAGAGCAGTTGATCTGTTAGAAGGGGTGTGGTATTGATTGTTATGTGAAAAGGTATGCTCTGTGTACCCTTAAAAATATAAAAACAAGAGCAATGACCTTTAAGCTCTTCTGACAGATTTTGGTAGCTAGATCAGTCATGGGAAGCTATGAAGTTTTATGGAAATAGGACCAGCACTTTCAGAGAAGTAGTCTCCACAAGTTTTTCCTATATAACTCTATGTATTTTTAAAACATATTTATAGCTATGGTGGCCATCTTGTAATACCGGCCGACCTGGTTTTTACTTAGGACCAACTAGACATCAAGAGCAGCATTCCTGTAAAGTTTCATGAACATCCATGAAGTAGTTTCAGAGGAGTAATCGCCACAAGTTATATATAATTCTATGTAAACAAAGATATCCGCTGGTGGCCATGTTTGACATCGCATTTATATGAAATTTGTGTAGAACCAACTACATGTAATGCCAGTAATTCTGGCATAAGTTCAAAATCAATATCACTTGAGTTTTTTGAGAATTAGTCGCCACAAACTTCTATTTTTAAAATATATTGTTAACTGTGGCAGCTGTGAGGCTTCATAAAAATATCGTAAAGTAGTTTCAGAGCAATAGTCGCTACAATATTTTACTATATAACTTTATGTAAACAAATATGGCCGTTGGCAGCCATGTTTAATGTCAAATCAAAATTATTGTTAACAAGGACCAACATCATTTTAGAAAAAGTACAATGTCAATATCGCTTATAGTTTTCCAGTAGTAGTCGCTACAAACTTGTTTTGCGTTTTCAATCTATTTTAAGCTTTGGTGGCCATCTTGTTTTTTTCAAATGTAAATGTTTTAACAATGCAAGCATTTAAGTAGGTCGTGTAGCATTGTAATTCATTGAACATATCTTATGTTTCAGGTTTAAACTTATACTGACTGAATAATAGCAGGTAAATTGTTATCTCCTCTCCAATTTATTACATGTTATCTTAAAATACAGCTGATCTGATATCAATACTTGGACAATTGGCACAAAATGTATTTATTCCTATTTTTTTTTTTTAGAATTTAACACAGCTGACAACTTAGCAGAATTCCTGAAAATGCCACTTTTTATAATAATAGCATATTAGTTGATAAACAGAGTGTTTCCTCAAAATCTGATACACGAAAGGTCCTTTTTGTCGACACCATTAATTATCTACATATATACACTGTCCTTCATGACACCAACAGTAAAATGGGGAATAACAATAAACATTCTCTATAACATATTTTAAAGACAAAAATACAAAGGACAATAAAGCAAAAACATGTGTTTGTAGTGAATGTTTTAAACGATACAGATGGTGTTATATTTATTTGAGTTCTTAAGTTTTTGAATAAACCTGAATGTTGTATTAAATGTAACATAAACGGTATAACAGCATGGTGTCGAAAACTGCAACTGGTCGAAAGTATTAAACTGCTTCAGTATCTTATGAACAACAAACTTGAACATTAGCTCAACTAATGAATTAATCAAAGCATTTGCCATTGTACCTGGACATTCTGTATTCAGTCTAGTTTGACATATTTCAGATCAAAGTTGCATATTTGTGGTGCGTGGGATTGAACACTCTCCGGTGGCAAACTATTGACGTACACGTGCTCTGAAAACAGATCAAAATAAAATAAACATCTGCAATTCGCTAGACAAATATTGAAAACGAATGAATTTTAATGAACAATCTATTTCTAGTGTTTGATGGAACGTCATTGTGTCTCGATTTATAAAATTCGGAGACAAACAATGAGCAAATATTATATCTAAAGTATTGGATTTCAAAACCATCATTCAACATTTTGTTTGTGTTTTATTGAACAAAATAAAGGCACAGATAACTCAAATAAAACATATAGTTGTGCACATATATATTAGATTGGAAGAAATTTAACATTTTTGTAATTGCTGGAATTGCACACTGAAATAAAAATAAATAAAAATAAACCGTTTATATATATTTCTTTACATTTATTGTGCTGTGTAGACTACAGATTTGTGTTATTATTTACTTGTCATGTGGGATTACCAAGACCAACCGGTGTGGTTTTAAGGTAGATACGCTTACGTCGATGGTAGGGACTAGAGAATTGTTACACCTTTTATTGTAACCTGTCATGAACAGACCGACTCAATAAATCAGTCTGCTATGTTTCTAAGCTGTTTGTGTTTGTTGCTTACTTTTCAAGATTTTTATTTTAAACTCTATATCATCAAACAAATCATGATCATATATGTGTATGTCAATGAAACTAACGTCCACGAAAATGCATGCAGGAGACTAATCAAAACTAAGAATCTTACGGAATTTGTAAATCAGTCACCACATCAGTGAGGTTGTGAACATTCTTTGATATACATACCATTGCCATAATTAATATAAAATTATGTAAAACTGCCTTATTTCTACAAATATACATGTACCTGTTTGCATAATCGTTGTCCGAGAATGGCGCCAGGTAAAGAGCTGCGGTAGAAGGTAACATCAGTCCATCTTATAACATAAACTATTAATTGATTGTATATATCATAAACATATATTTATGATTAACTGTATATGTAACATGTATGTATTATAATATTTTCATATGTACGTCTAGGACACACTTCAGTGCACACATAATCCTATAAAAGTACTTATAGGTCCACTATAATAGGTCAAGTAAAACACAAATGATCATTTATGAAACAAGACAATTCATAAAACCAACAATGACTGGTTACCGTCAATAATAAAATGACACTCGTTCGCATAAATTGTGTTTTGTGTAAGCAGTCTCACTCTATAATGGACATTAATGAACAACGTATAAACCAAACTCTGACACAGTAGACAACAATCAAACCATAAGCAAAGCTATACAAATGATGCATCTCATAATGCTTTTCGAAATTCGTTAGCTTCCTACGTTTTTCACAAAATTCCCAGTTACAGATAATAAAACAAACAAATGAGTACGTACCGTTTTCATACACTGGTCCCTACATTGAATCACAGAAGGTAACATGGATTCGTACAACAAATAACCGCCCTCAAATACAAGAATATTTCAAACCGAAATAAACAGAAAATAAAATTTAATACTCTGTAATATAACACGTCAGAAAGGCTGGTATTATTAACCAATTTGCATCAAATAGGATGAGAAGGAAAATTTCTCTTTTTTAATTTTGTTTTATGTTATTATTTCTTCAAATATTCTCTTTTTTATTTTTAACGTCATTCATATGCATGCTTATTTATCATATATAAATAAAAACTATTGTTGCTCATAAATCTAAATAATTTCAAGGTAAATCACACTAAAACGTTTGCTTTATCGTTTTTCCACTATTCCAAATACGCATTGTTAAACTTTTTACAGTCTTGCGAATCTGAATCACTAACACTTTCAATATTATTACAAGTGTTATTAAATGATTGGAAATTTCAGATGTATGGCGAATTCACAAAAGAGTATGATAATGGACCTTTGGAAACGGCCGAACACGACACATACAAAATATTGCAGTCTCGGTTTGATTGAGATTGTTTATGAACGGTAGTGAAATATGCTTGCTACCGCTCACGCCCTCTAGCCCCGGGTTGAGCAGAACTCAGTATTTATAATATCAATAGTACATCATTTTAACCATCCCGAAGATGGCATGCATATGGCGGTGGACAAAGAGAATTTCCACCCACATGTCCAGCGGCGTATGGTCCCAGTATCTAACAAAATACTATGCCCCGAAGAGCGAAATAAACAAAATGGAATTTAGTGGGAGAAGCGGTTATGAAGCCTGCATATCACAAGTAACAGCCAAAATACTAAATTAAAAAGCAGACAACATATCCTATGAGTGGTTAAACAATACCCAGAGCCTTTTATCGGCCGGAGTAGTGGCCGAGACATATTATCAAAGACATATTATCAAAGGTCCTTTATTTCATAGGCATATTAAAAATATTACAACGGTAAAATACAAATATAATAAAACAAACGATATCCTGTATAATATAATAAAGATAGATATCAACATCGAACAGGAAAAGCAGTATTCAAGGACGACAGTCAACACAAACACACACAGAAACCCAGAACATATTTAAAGATGAATAAAAGGCCAAATAAGACATCACAAACACAAACAGGTTGACAATATGGCTACCGCCTCGGAACGGTCAGTGGCAAAAAAGACCGCTTGGGGTTTAAACCAGGTTCTAGGTAAATAAAGAAATCCCCGCCATGAACTATTCTCTAACCAATAAGGCAGCATTAATAGGCTATATAAGTATAACACAAAGATGCTCGTGTATATATAAATACAAAACAACAATAGCCTAGAAAGCCACAAAGAAGGTACGCAGTGACTTGACAGAAGCCAGAGCAACAAGAGAATAAACCATAGAGGGAACGACAAGACAAGACTGCAGACAAAATAAAACGTCACCGTCCTTTTGGGCTTTAGGTAGACGTCATCATAGGGTCCACAGCCTGTCCGGTCATCGCACAATTAAAGAGGAAAGCATAGTGGCGAACTGTAAATGGGTCCACAGTCGTATATATACATATTTAAATCATTTAGGGTGCATATTCTTTACCTATCTTTAAAGAGCGCCTAGATGAAGGTCATTGTTATATGTTTATTACAACAGGCTTGTCAGTGTGTGTGGTATTTTCAACCAAATACAAATCGTTTCTGTCATGTTACAATTGTTTGTTTTCAGGTAGCAATATCAGTTATCCTTATAGAGGTATACATACCATCCACTCACTCACAATAACGTCGACTTTCTCTGGGAATACAACATTCTGTTAAGCGAAAACAAAACAGGTAATGTATAAACAATTAAACATAATCACAGTTGTATCCTGTTTTGAAACGACATGTTGATAAGTTGAAATGGGGCTTTAACATCACAGTATGTTATAGTGGGAGATCAAGTCAGGAAGGATGAATACTCTCCTTGGAATCTAATGAAATTGTCCAACGGAGCTAAATGAAGAATTCCCGTATGAGAAACACTATGCAAGTTATTGAGTACTAAATAACGAATATTTTGAGACAGTTACTGGCTCTTAAGCTATAAACATCAGTAGATTGATAACGTAGTCTTGTCATCTGCTATTATAAAGCCGCCTCTGGTAAGTGTTCAAATCAAAAACATCAACGTGAAATACACTTAACACACGTACGACTAAATTTCATAAGTTTCAATTTGAAACTTCACAGTTATAAAGTAGAAAAGAGTTATTCAGCATTGAAAATATCCGTTTCACCAAAACAAACATTTCCAGTACAGCTCTAAAGCGGCCTTTCTTTTCCTGACTTTTAAATACGTACGGCATAATCGTAAAAGAGGTTTCAGAACAACATGTTGCATATTTGGATGTGTCTGCATAAAAGATAGAATGACATGCTTTACAGACTTCTAAAAGATAGAATGATTATACTGCACACAACACAAAATAGTCGCCGCAATCATTATTGATACTGTTATGAAAACACATAAAGCATGCAAGCACGTTTAGGACTATTCATAAAAAGAATTAAACATTGATTAATAAAATACACTTGCACGACCAGTACTTGGAAGCAGAAGAATGTGTCATATATATATATATAGATTGCCTTATTTACACTCTCCCTGTCTTTGGACTTGTTATCCAACGTGTTTGTTCTTTAATACTGGTGGCCCTTTATGGCATGTACTACTTCCATATGAAGAAGGTATAAAAGTCGAACAGGAAATGTAGCTTTCTTAGAAAAAATCCTGCATTAACGTAAACAACAATGACAATGTTAAAACAAGCGAGGCATGTGACATCACAAACACAAACGGGTTGACACTATGGCTACAGCCCTTGGAACGGTCCGTGGCAAATAGGCCATTTGGAGTTTAAACCAGATTCCAGGGTATACCAAACATAGATATAAAAATCGAACAGGAAAAGTAGCATTCAAGGACGACAGTCAACCACAAACACACACAGAAACAAAGAACAACTATATATAAAAATGAATAAAAGGCAAAATAAAACATCACAAACACACAAGGGTTGATAAAAGCACTACTCTTATCCTATTTTCATCACAATTAAACGGGACAGTGAATAGAGAATTTCCCGCTAGGTAATATTCTCTAACAAACAAGGCAGCATTAATGGGCAAATGTAAATATAACACATATATGATCATATAACGTCTTTGATGAAATGTTTAACAAGTTTTATAAATAGTGTATGAAAATGTAAATCACGTCACCATAGACTTCAGGATGTGAAAGTCCTTGTCGCAAACGAGTTAATAACTTTTATATAATATTATCTTAAACGAATATCGGGGTAAATAAAATGCTGCAAATTGTTTTCGAAGTTTATATTAAGGGTAGCCGGATGGAGTAGAATTTTATTTATACAACGCTTACGAATGTTTATTACCTCAACTCGACTATAAGCTCTAGAAAACCGAACAAATTGATAAACATAGAAAGAAAGATGCTCGGGTAACATTCACATTAAAATGGGGATAATTGAAAATAATTTCTATTGTCATATGGTACTAATTATTTCTCCATTTTCAATAGAGTGATGTAAATCAAGAAAAGAAGCGATAATATCTGAAATATTAGCTTTATTGAGTTGACGTTCTTTACGCTAGATAGTGTGGACAATAGTAGAAAAGAAAGAGTTGTCAATGTTCAATATGTCATCCAGATACTGATAGGTGTCATCAAAGGCTTGAATTACATCTTCTTGAGTATATGGTGAAATACTCATTACGAAATTTCCTGAATAACAATCCAAAAATAAATCTGCAACAAGAGGTGCACAGTTTGTACCCATAGGTTTACATAAATTAATCTATAAACGATACCCTGACGAAGATATTATCTAATGTGGAAATAAGCGAATCACAAACTGTAGGAAGTCCATGTAGTGTAATTGCCCACTGTCGTTAGTTAAATAAACGTTTTAATATTGATACAGGCCAATTAGCATTTTCTCTGATGAACTTTTTTTAATGAGAGCAATAAGCTTGTATTTAATATTTTTTTGATAAGGTTGTGTGGTAAAGTTTTATATAGTGTGGAAAAGTCAAAAGTACTTATAAATCCAACTTGACCTATATTGAACATTTTATCAAGAACGTCTCCTGAAAGTTTAACTGACAAAAATAGTTGTATCATCCCAGAGATGTCATAAGCTTAAGCACACTATTGTTTGAGGGCAGTAAAATAAACTGTTAACGATTTTGAGATGTTTGAAGTGGTGCAGGCACTAGAATTAAAAAAAAAAAAGTATGAAATGAGATGTTTGGAAATCGCCGAAAACGATAAATAGAAAACATGTTGCAGTCTCGGTTTGATTAAGGGTAGTGAAATGTGCTTTCTACCATTCACGCCTTCTATCGGAATTTGTAATTTTGTTTGTGTAACTTAGAAATCCTGTACATAGGAAGCTTGTTTTGCTTTTTGTCTACCCTAGCCTTGAAAGTGGTGCACAGAGTGATATGCGTGAAAACAATATCATCCACAGAAGATTGAACTGGAGAATGAATTAGTGCTTCCTAGTTTTAGAGATAAATCATTGACGAAATGCTAACGCAGGAACTAAAACATATGTCTTATGAAATTCTTGGACTCCCGCTTTTAAACCACGAAACAAATATATATGTCATAAGGAAGTACATAGGGGTTAGCTGTCTACAAGTTAATATGGGTGTATCTATGATCTTAAGAATTAAGACATTCTCAATGGACTGAACGATCTGAGCGCGATATGAGTGTAAATCAAACATTGAAGGAAATGTTTACTTTGGACCTTTCGAAAACAAATGCCGAATACGTTAATCGCTTTAACTTTTACTTATATTCTATTACTTATGCATATTTACAATTTGGAACTAGTTCAAGCATTACAATAAAATAGGTACATGGTATATTCCAGTGAGGAAACTGCACAATACAATACAAAAGTAATTAAGAAACGCCCGAAATGCATAAAGACATTTTCATAATGCGACATGCATTATGCGTCATACACGCGCTCAGGTACCAGGAGCTATATGCTATAACTTGCACAGGTACCTGACTCTATTATCGACTTACAGTTATAAATATTGGTATTAGTATCTCCGTTTGTTAACCATTTTCAGGAGATTTTAACTGTGATATATATGTATTATGGGGGTTCTGGACCACAACTAAATTACCCCAAATATTCTAAAATCACCACACAAACATTTTCAGTTTATTGAAAATTAAGTCAATTAAACTGGTTATTTAGCATGTCCCAGGCGCTAAATAACCCAAGATTTTAAGATTGAATTATGAAAATGTTTTAAATTTGGTTGTTTAAATTTTATTGCAAAATAGAGGTTAAACTATAAATACTCAATACGTCTAAATTTTAAACATTCTTTATTATAATCCTTATAATACCAATATTCGTTATATTTTCTAAGTGTTGAAGCACCTCATTTACAACAAATTTGAAATTGGGCAGTAGTACCCAATCCACAATTGAAACAAGGTAGAATTTTACAAGTTTTCATTCTATTTTTATGCACTTTACAATATTTTGAATTTTTAACAGGTTTTTTGGTACAAATACCACTAGAACTGATCTTTAGGAACTGACACGGAATCATTGCTTTATATTTATAGTAATAATTTTTTAAATTAAATAAAAATATTTTTAGGTATAAAGAAAGGAGATAAAAAATGTCTGACACGAAAGATACTATAAATAATTTATTATCCCTGTATAATACAGGTATAATAGATAAGAAATCACTAAATATGGCACTGAAATCATTAGGAGGTCAACCAAACAAAATTGAGGAAGAAATTGCATAACTTAGGAAAGAAGTTAAAGAAATTGCATTAGTTAAGAAAAAATTGGAATTACTTGAGGAAGAAAATAAAGTCTTGAAAACAAGGGCAACTACCAGCCAATCTTTTGAAGATAAAAAGATAGAACCAACTGGTAAATCTTTTGAAAGTTTTAAGAAAAGAAGAAAGCTTAAAAAACTTAAGAAAAGGCAGGCTAAAAAAGAATTAAGTCAAGATGATAAATACAAAAAACAAATGGCTAAAGTAATCCAAGAGCTGCAAGAAAATCAAAAAGAAGAAAAAGAAGAAGAAAAATTAAAACTAGTTGACAATCCAAAATGCGGATATTTTAGAGCATACGAAATATCTGTAAATAAATACAAAGATCCTCAAAAAGTATTTTATGATAAAAAATCTATTATTACAAAACAAATTATCAAAGAGCTGATAAAAACTAAAGGATTAAAGTTTCAATTAGGAATTACTATAGATTTATTTAAAGATGATGGTTTTACCAAAAAATACACCACTGCAGTATTAAACAGTGAACAAAATGCCATTTTGAACTCTGAAAAAATAAGCGAGGTTTATGACAATTCATCTGCATTTATACAAGAGAGTCTTGAAAGATTTACAAATACTGCATCCGGATTAGAAGTTGATCACTGTGTTAAGCTTTATTTGAATATTGCAAAGTATGAACCATTAAAAGGTTCTTCATATATTCCACTGCCTGTAGAATTAGCTAACAAAAAAGCAATAATAAACGTAAAAAATAACGATAATCAATGTTTGTTTCATGCTTTAAATTCTGCACTAAATCCTGCCGCAGATCACACCGATAGGTTGTCAAAATACCCAAGCATAGAATTTCTAAAAAAAGATAAAATTGACTTTCCCACTCCAATTTTACAAATTTCAAAAGTAGAAAAACTTAACAATGTTGCTATTAATGTTTACGGATACACCATATCAGAAAAAAGTAAAAAAGTAAATATGTTTCCACATAAAATATCAGAACAACCCAAAGACATTAACAGGATTAATCTACTTTTGATATCTGATGAAAATGTTACAAACAGTCACTACTGCTGGATTAAAGACTTAAATAAACTGCTTTACGACCAAAACAAACATAAATGCAAAACTTATTTCTGTGATCGTTGCCTTTATGGATTTTCAAATGAAGACTTACTAACAAACCACAAAGAAGATTGTTATGGTATCAACAAAAAATCTTGCAAAATTGAAATGCCAGAAAATGGTAAAAATACTGTAAAATTTAAAAATTACCAAAATAAAATGCATGTTCCTTATGTAATATATGCTGATTTTGAAACCACAATTAAAACAATTTGGAAAAAAATCAGAAATTCAAAATGTGCACGAAGCTTGTGGATTTGGATACCAAGTTGTCAGATATGACAACAAAGCTAATGATTTTGTTATTTACAGAGGTGAAGATGCTGTTGAAGTGTTTTTAAATCGCCTAGAATGTTAGAAGAGCAATATTAATAATATATTTGCTCACCCAAAACCATTAATAATGACTCAACAAAATGAAGCAGATTATGAAAAAGCTACACAATGTTGGATAAGTGATAATGAAATAGGCAGAAAATCTGGTAAAAATGTAAAGTAAGAGATCACTGCCATTTTACTGGAGAATACAGAGGTGCAGCACATAAAAACTGCAACTTAAAAATAAAAATAAAACCTGGCAAAACTTCAATTCCTATCATATTTCACAACCTCAAAGGATATGATAGTCATTTGATTATGCAAATAATACATAAAATGAAAGGTAATATAACATGTATTCCAAATAATGCTGAAAAATACATATCATTTAGTGTCGGCCAGCTTAAATTTTTAGACAGTTTCCAATTTATGGCTTCGTCTTTGGAAAAATTGGTTAAAGCAACAGACAAATCTGATTTCAAAATTACAAAAAAACAATTTAAAGAACAAACAGATTTACTTTTACGAAAAGGTGTTTATCCATATGAATATTTTGATAGCATGGATAAATTTAATGAAACCAAATTACCACCGATTGAATCATTTTACAGTAAACTTACAGATGATGGTATTACTCAAAAAGATTACGATCATGCCCAAGAAGTATGGGAAAAATTAAAATGTAAAACTCTTGTAGATTATCATGATTTATATTTAAAAACTGATGTAACTTTGTTGGCTGATGTATTCCAAACTTTTAGAAAAACATACATGAAATCATATAAACTCGATGCTTTACATTACTACACAGCACCTGGATTATCTTGGGATGCTTTACTTAAATTTTCAAAAATAGAACTAGAACTTCTTACAGATATATGAATATGCACTTATTTGTTGAAAAAAGAATGCGTGGTGGAATCAGCATGGTATCAAAACGACATGCAAAAGCAAACAATCCCCATATATTTGATTATAACCCAGATGGAGAAAAAAACTTTTTAATGTATTTTGATGCAAACAACTTATATGGGTGGGCAATGAGTCAGCCACTTCCATATTCCGGATATAAATGGGTTGACTTAAAAACATTACAAGAGCTAAGAAAAGATAAAGGATATTTTCTTGAAGTAGATTTAAAATATCCTAAAGAACTACATGATAGTCACAATAATTATCCACTTGCCCCTGAAAGATTAAAAGTAAAAAAGGAATGGTTATCTGAGTACCAAACAAATGTATTAGAAAATAACGTTATGACAGAACAACTAGTACCAAATCTTATGGACAAAACAAAATATGTAATACATTATAAAAATTTACAGTTGTATTTATCATTAGGCATGGAATTAACAAAAAATCACAGGGTGCTAGAATTTAATGAAAAACCTTGGATGGCATCATACACAAATTTAAACACAGAACTTAGGAAAAAAGCTAAATCACAATTTGAAAAAGATTTTTACAAGCTTATGAATAACTCAGTATTTGGAAAAACAATGGAAAATTTAAGAAAGCGAACTGACATAAAATTAGTAAAAACTGACGGCTCTAATAATTTAAAAATAAGAAAAATAATAGCCAAACCAAACTTTAACAGACGTGTAAAATTTTCAGATGAATTATCGGCAATACATGTAAACAAAACAAAATTAAAATTAACCAAGCCAATTTATGTTGCAATGTCAGTATTAGATTTATCAAAATATATAATGTATGATTGGTATTATAATACTTTGAAAAAAAGGTATGGAGAAAACTGTACTTTATTATACACAGATACTGACAGCTTGCTTGTAAATATAAAAACAGAAGACGCATATAAAGATATGGCTGAAATGAAAGATGAATATGACTTAAGTGATTATCCGAAATACTATCCAATGCATGATGATACAAACAAAAAAGTATTGGGTAAAATGAAAGACGAATGTAATGGTGTTGCTATAACTGAGTATGTTGGACTAAGACCCAAACTATATTCTGTTTTGAGAGCGGATGAGCAGATGATTGAAAAAGTAATATATAAAATGAAAGATGAATGTCCTGGTGTTTCGATAGTTGAGTATATTGAATCAAGACCTGAACTATATTCTATTTTGGGAGCGGATGTGCAGATGATTGAGAAAGTAACAGACAAAATAAAAGATGAATGTGTTCCTATAGTTGAATCCAATCTATGTTCTATTTTGAGAGCGGATGAGCAGACGATTGAGAAAGTAGTAGATACAATAATAAATAAAACAAAAGATGATGGTGATTCTATAGCTGAGTATATATCTAAGAATATTGGATTAAGACCCAAACTATATTCGATGTGCAAATTGTTAAGAAAGATGAAAATATTGGATTAAAATCCAAACAAGATTCTATTTTGAAAGTGAATGAGCAGATTATTAAAAAAGCAAAGGGTGTAAAAGAATATGTAACCAAAAAACAAACAAACTTTGAAAACTACAAGGATGCATTGTTTAACAAGAAAAAATACACCCATAAAATGAATATGATGCGATCAATGAAGCATCAAATATATGGCATAACAGTAAACAAAGTTACATTATCACCATTTTACTCAAAAAGATACATCCGAGAAGATGGAATTACAACCGATGCACATGGTTTCTATAAAAACGTATGAATTTGGGTATCAGCAGGAACAATAAGTAATTCTTCTTTGACAAATCCTCTCTGTGGCGCTGGTGCTTTCAAATAATAAACTCTTATACCTTGCGTCACCATATAACTTTTAATCTTGTGAATATCTACACTCCACATTGGATCAGTTGCTCTGCGTCTTCCACCTTCCTGTTCCCCGGGTTGATATAAATATCTTACACTTGCATTTATACAGATAGGATCATCTTTTAATATTTGTGTTTCAACAGGAGGAGCTGCTCGAAGAGCAATATCAAAATAGCACAAAAAAATGGACAGACTTGGAACTAAATAATATATACACTATTACAGATACGAAAATAGTAGAAACTGAATATGGTCCATCCATGGTATTGACATTATTAGACAATGGTGAAGTATGGGCGCCTGGTCATCTCAAAGATAAAATAGAGAAGAGTGCTAAACCACCATATTATATGCGACCACTTGGATTGAAACCATGTAAAAACAGCAAAATAAAAAAAAAAAAATATGAAATCAATGTATACGCCACAAATCCAGTTGCAGCCATGCCCACCACAATAAACGTAATTTCTCTATTCTGTTGATCCGGAGATGGTGTATAAAAATCACTTAACTTGGGCTCCGGTTCCAAAAGTAAATGTTTACCAGTTATATAATAATACTGCTTCATAGCCTGGTCTACATTATCAAAAGTCTGCTCTGCATGATGCTCTTTTTGCAGTTGCTTATTAATAAAATCTAATCTCTCTGTTCTTTTTTTATTCCACTCCGCTTGTGCTGCGTTCAATTGTTCTACTGCTTTGTCATGCCTTTGTCTTTCCTCATCTGAATGACTTCCCATTTTTGAAAAGAAATAATTTGAACCGCTAAACGCCAATGCATTTGTTAATGCGCCACCTATCATCATTGCTACTGCACTTGCCATTTTTTTATATATATTTTTTTTAAATTATTTCATAATATCTGCAGGAATAATACCTTGCTTTATCAACATATCCTTTGTAGCCATTGCTAACATTATATCCACAGACAGCATCCCAAAATCTACCATATTAAAATCCACTTTAGGGGCTGGTCTTTTTAGTAGTTTTCTGCCAATCTCAGAATATCCAATAGTTAAAAGTGTTTCCACTCCAGCGTGATACATCATATTAACAATTTGTTTTCCGTCAATACTTGCTGCCATTTTTTTTATATGATATTTTTTTAAAATAAATTATTAAAAATCAAACGGGTCTTTTGGTGCAACATGAACAGGTTGCACAGCTACAGGTTGCGTAGCAGATTTTTTGTTATAAATATACAAACCCAACCCAGCAATGCCTAATAAAACCAGACACGGTGGAATATAATTTTTGTATACGTTTATTTTGATTTTTTCTGGTTCTTCTTCACCTATTGTTATTTTTGTTATTTGATTTGCAGCATCTTGCTTTGCAGCATCTTGAAGCAAACGCTTTGCCTTTCTTGCCGCTGCTCCTTTTTTCCCAGCTTCTATTCTTTTTGGATTTTTTACTTTTTGTTGTTCAACAGGTTGTGAAACAACAGGTATAACTTCACTCTCTTGGTTCTCCATTTATATTATCTATATTTTTATTTTTATTAAAATCAATATGTCTAACAGTTGTCAGTATTGCTGTAAATGGTGCTAAGCACATTCCATACCTGTAATACAACTCACAACAAGCACTTGTCAAAGCATGATTAATAAATGGGTCTTCCTCCAAATCTCAGCTTTGGTGGATTGGTTACATTAAAATATTTTGATACTCCCATCACATACAAGTTAATAAAAGAATTGCCTAATGTCTTGGTCATACTTGCCCCAAGCCTTGCTTCATATCTGCCGTAAAGTTTGTTAATTTCATCTGGTGACATGCCATCTATAATTGTGAGTTGTATTTCTTTACCCAAATATTGACGACTACCGCCGCCAGCCACTATGGCTGATAATCTTTCTTTTTTTGTTTCTTGTTGCTTTGATTCATGACGTTCCGTAAAACCTTCCGACATATCTTGTAATAGTTCTTCCGCATTCATTTTTATATTAATAATTTTATTTTTTATCTTGAAATAAACATAAAACACAAAACAACTAGCAGCGATATTCATGCAACTAGTAATTGTTAGTATTGTTAATAGCATTGTTATTAATATTGCTATTTTTTTATTAGCATTGTGAATTTTCTGCAAGCATTGCTATTAACATTGCTACTTTGCTGTTAGTATTACTATTAGCAACAAAGCAAAGCTGTTAGAAAAAAAGAATTGCTGGTAGAAATTATTCAACCCAATAACCAGTTGGTTGGTCAGTCCTCAATATCAACTTGGAATATTTAGTCTTAGCTAAAGCTTTTCTTATTCTGGTTCTCTCCTCCAGCGTCGAAATAACATCATTTTCTCTCAAACAATTTTCATAACTATCTCTGTCTTTAGTGTAAAACATACACAACCATTGTGCTTGCTCTCTCAAATATTTCAATACGGAATTATATCTCTGTGAAATAACACACACTGATTGTTTGGCGTGGCGACCAGAAAATGCCAACTCTGATAACATATCTTTTTTCTTTGTTAATTCTTTTGTGGCTGAGCAATCGTCAATAATGTATAATGTGGGCTGGCCAGCATATCTTTTGAAAAACAAACGCAACAGTTCTTGTAACATTTCTTTACCGTTGCTAACGGGATTGACAATTTTTTTTTTTATCTTTTGGGTTTTTCACATCTCCTATCCAGGGTCTATTTTTATAAGCCTCGTTCCACTCTATGGTTGGACACAATATAATTATATGTTCAAAAACTCCAACATACTCTTGTTCAAGTATGTCAAGAACAAACTCTGTTTTGCCGCATCCTGTCTGACCACAAATAATGGCACTGTGTGAATATTTAGGATATTTTTGTTGCAAACTAGTATCCTGCTTCTTTGAATCTTCCATCTTCAAAATTGATTTGCGCATCTTGTATTATATATATATAAATATTTAAAGTTTGATCTGCATCTGCTTTTTTATTTATTAGTATCGTTATGCCTTCAATGCCGTTTTCTATTCTTCTTCCACTGCCGTGTAATAAATTGTCATCACATGTTCTAAGGTCAAGCCACAAAGCATATGATTTTGTCAGATAGGTCTCAAGAGATACACTGGTAAAGTTTAAGTCCCTCGCTGCTATTTCTGTCTCTTTGTTTCTTTTTGATGTCAAGGCAAAATATTTGTTAATTTCATCCCAATGTTGATATGCCATCATGCCCTGACTATACAACTGATTTGGTACTCCCTCTATTGTCATTTCAACCTTTTCAATTTTTGGGTTGTAATAGGTTTCTGTGCTTGTTCTTTCTGGGTCTTCAAACAGCATTAAAATACCTTTCATGCTCCGTGCTGGTACATTAATGTTGATGTTCCAAAGAGTATCAGATTTGTTTGCTATTATTTTTCTTTGTCGCAAGATACGATCATACATAAATGACATCTTACCATTGATTTGCTGTCTTATTTGTCTGGCTAATTCAACATCACTAACCGTATCAAATTCCAAGCATATATTTTTTATTACATAAGATGCATCAGCATCACTGTTTTTGATAACTTTGTTATACTCGTTAAACGTTAATTCATATTCTAACCTATCACCAAGCCCCGCTTGATAAAATGGCATATGACTTTCTAACATTTCAAAGTCCAGTGGAATACAAAATCTATTTCCATAAGCTGCTGCTATAGCTTCATCTCCGGTGTCTGCGGATTTATCTCCCGCACCAACTCTATGTTTTAGCATGTTTGCTTTACCAATACCTTGGTAAGCTATGTTTACTCGTTCAGTAGGGCTTTTCCATAAATCTACATAACAATGATATATATCACTGTCATCTATTGACATGACTTCGTTGCCACTTATTCTTATAGTCATTTTTTTCACAATTGTTCTACCCAGATTCTGGAATAGAGTAGCGTTGACGTCTCTGCTTTTAAGTTCAAAGGCAAGACGAGCAGTACGTGGAACTATCACATCATTAGTACTTAGATTGGGAAATCTCACAAGCGGTTGCTGGTTTTGGTCTATTGTTGATGGATTATTAGTTATTACTACACTTGTGCGGATGCCCTTGGCACCATGAGGTTCTCTTAGTTTTCTATGAGGGCTGAGTTTGTTTCCGTAAGCCGACATTGTTTTTATTTTTTAAATATATTTTTTAAAATTAAATAAAATAAACAATGGCTGAGGGTGGATTTGAAAATCCTGCATTCGATCCAGATGCCGAAGATATAGATGAAGATGCCTGGAATGAATTACTTGGTGACGAGCCAGAATTTACACAACCTGACTCAGAATTCCAGAGACAAATTGTAAATGAAAATAACCATATTAATCAGCTTGAAGGGAAAGATAAAACAGAAGAACAGCTTACACAAAAAAAGTGGTTAGTAGATCAATTTTTTACTGAAGTTAATGCTGAGATCAGCGGAATTGATTATAAAGATGATTTTAGAGTGGATGAGGACAAAATTCGTAGAACAATGTTATATGCAGTTCAGTTGGGAACGGATGAAGTTCCACTTACCTATTATAAGGGAAATAATCCAAACGAACCAATCAAGTTTTATAAGCTGGACACTCTACGTGAAAAACATGGTGTTGACTTTGTAAAAAATAATTTAAAAATGTATGATTATTTAGTTCCGCGTGAAAGACTTGCTCGGGGTAGGGCAGAAATATCAGCCTTGGCAAAAATAAAAAATACCCTCACAAAAGAAGGAGAAAATATACCATTGCAAACTTTTTCAACAACTGAAGATGTACAAAATACAGTAGATGAGGTAAATATAATTGAGAGTAATTTGAGTAATATAATAGATGAAACTCATCCTAAAACTGCTGTTCAAACACAATCAGAAGGTCCAACAATGCGAGAGATACGAGGTTTAGATAAAAGATTGCAAAGCTTTCGTAGAGAACTTACTAATAATCTCTCAAAGCTCACTGAGCTTGATAAAGATATAGCAAAAGAAAAACAAAAATTAGAACAGGTTAGCACCCCCGGGCAGGAAGATGAGTTTCAACAAGAGCGCATACGTGACAGAATAAAAAACTTAGAAGATGAAAGAAGTGCACGACTTGAAGCGGCGAGTGAAAACAAAGAAGCATTACGCAGTCAAATAAACAGAATAAAAGAAACTATAAATAAGGTGTTAAGAGAAGACACAACATTGGGTGAGAGGATCAAAACCTTGTTTAGGGAGCAAGGTATTACTATTGTTAGTATTTTGACTGCCTTTGGTATGATTATTGGGGTATGAGTTGATGCCATAATTCCTACAACAGGAGGAAGGACTGCACCTGTTCCAACTCCAAAGCCTGATCCATCAAGTGTAAAAGACTGGATAAAAAAACAACTATTTAATCTTGGTAAACTTCTTGCCAACCTAGCTGGTAAAGCTGCTGCAGCACTTCCAGGAGTTATTGGTGCAATAGTATCATGGCTTTTATCTGCAACAGGTAATGTTATTAATTGGCTTGGTAACAATCTATGGGCTTTGCTTGTGTTTGTTTCCGGGTTGTTGTATGTGGCAGCCAAAGAGTGGTTTAGTAAATCTCGTAAATAAGTAATGCAGCAAGACCTATTACTATAGTACCAACAATTATAGTTGTTTTGTTATCTTCGTGTTCAATCGCTATTTTTTGTATTTCTGGTGGGTTATGTTCAACAGTTTTATGTATTGATGATTTATCAAAGTCAGAATGTTCCGGTAAAACATTTTTTGTTGTGGTGCCTTGAAAAGGTTGAATATTTTTTGGTGGCACTGGTTTTACATTTACATCATTATTCAATCCTAATGCTTGTGCATCGGTTACTATTACAATTTCATTATTGTAGTCTTGTATTATTCCAATTCTTAATTCCATGTCACTCGGAGACATGTACAATCCACTTCCATAGACAAAATTTACTTTACTTCTTGCATATTTTAAGGTGTTTTCATATCTTGAAATTTGACTGGGCAAGTCGATGGGGCTCTTTATTGCGACCTCTACATTTGCTCAAAATTGTTTCTGTGCATCAAATGCTGTTCCAGTTCCAAGTATATCTGTTCTTGTTTGTGATTGTGAGCCAAGAATTGCCAAGCAGTATGTTCTTATGCTGTCATTGATTCTTTCTACTCCTGCCCTTGTAAATCCAGATGAACAATCTAGTATAAAAGTAGACCAGCTGTTGTCAGCCTCAGATCCTTGTGCAATGTAATCAATGTGATATGTTTTATCACTCTCATAGACTGTAAAACTCATCGTTTTGTTGTCGTATACAGTATTTACCAAAGGATGATAACCAATATGTGTCCAGTAATTATAAATTGTTCCTAGACTATGTGTTATTAAATGCATTCCAATTTGAGTCTTGCGGCATTGCTACACTCATTTCAAATAATATTCTTCTGACTTGGTAGTAGACATGAAATCGAAATAACGAACCAACCAAAGTATCAGCTTTTAGATGATTGTTGAAATCAATGCCACATCCAGTTGTTGCACCCCAAATAGCAAAGTTTAACTGATTCTGCCAAAATAACATCCAATCTGTTCCCCAACGTTGGACTATAGCATCTGATTTGACGTATGGGAGTTTGTATTTTTCAAAGACATTGGGAAATGATGCTTTAAAGTCTTTACCGTCTGATGTAATGATTATGTTTTGATTTATTATATCTATCACTTTCTTGCTAAAAGTATTTGAATAGTGAGCATCCGGGTTATATTTGAATTCTTTAGAAATCATTTTTATTTGTGTTTTTATATATATATATTAAAAAAAATGTTTCATACAATTTCAAACATAGACAACTCTATTGATTTACAACAGTATATCGATAATAGAAATGGAACTAGGCGCGTTGGATTAAAAAGTTTTACATACACTATTGGTTGGTTTAATATTAATCATGAAACCATAAAGACACGAAACCCAGATAAAACAGAACGTTTACCCGATGGACTCTATACTTTTAAAGACTTGATAAGAGTTTTTAAAATTCTAAATGAAAAGATACCCTGAACATTATTGTCCAAAGTGCTGAAGCCTTTTTAGATACGTCAATAGAGACACGAATGTCAAGCGGTCTTTCAAAAATGCTGGGATTCGAGGACAGAAAATGGTTAAAAGGTATTCATTTCGGAGATTACCCAATTGATTTAGCTCCTTATAAACAGCTTTATGTTCATCTGAAACAAGTTAATACGAGTAGTAATTATTTCAATGGTGCACCAAGCACTATTATAGGTGTTGTACCTGTAGTAAATAAGCAGTTTGGAGATATTGTATATACAAGTTTTTATTCTGAATATCACTGTCGTACAAATGATGCAATTACTGAATTGAAAATAGAAGTCAGAGATGAGTATGGCAACAAGATAAATAATCACGGTTTGCCTATGAGTTGTGTTTTAGAAATTATTTAAAAAATATATTTTTATAAAAAAAAAACAATGAGTATATTTGGACCAACAAGACCTAAACAAAAAACAGGAGACTTGGAGGCTTTGATAGAAATTGTTTCAGATTTACAAAGGCGAGTTTTTCCTTTTGTTGACCAGTTTAATCATTTGAGAGATAGAGTTGATAATCTTAAATATGGGATTATAACAATATTTGCAGAGGCTAAGGGCCAACTTGTATCAAACAGAATACTCTCATTTGGTAACGGCGGGGCAGAAAAAAATGTGGGCATGTAATGACACGCCGTGGACGGATTATGGGAATAGGTTTAGCATGTGAACGATTAGTTGGTGACGTATCTGTAATAGTTTCTGTCAATGGTGTTGAACAACCAAAGTATGGCATAACGCTTTACATCATTCCACGCAATCATGATAACTTTGATAAACCTTTAGAGATTGGTGCTGGTTCTGTTGTTAACTTTGTATGCAAGGTTGCTAACGCTACCGCTGTAAATACGGTGGCATCATTATTAATTGAATTAATTTAATTTTTTATTTATTAATAAAAAATGAAGCAACCAACAGCACCAAGTATATATCCTGAGTTGCCAGTGGAAGACGGACAAAATTATAGATTACAAAAGATTTCAGAGATTGAAAAAAAGTTAATTGCAGAACGAGATATACGCCAGTCACTTTATAAAAAATATAAACGTGGTATTAATATTACAGATGGAATTGACACTACCTTGATATCTGCAGGTGTTATTATGGCTGGGATTGGATTTGCTGTTCCAGTTTTGTTACCTTTAGAAATAGCAGCAATAGTATGTGGAGCTACAGGTGTTTGTATTAATTTTATCAGACGCAAGCGTAATGTAAAAGCTCAAAAACATCATGAAATAAAAACTTTGGCAGAGGCTAAGTTAAAAAGCATGAAGCAGTTAATATCAAGAGCGTTAAATGATGCACAAATATCTGATCAAGAGTTCAAGTTGATTTTGGATGAGTTAGATAAATATTATAGTTTAAAACAGGACACAAAACAAAAAAAGGCTAAAATAAGTGAAGCTCAAAAAAAAGAACTAGTAGAGCAGGGAAGAAAGGAAGCAATGACAACCTTACAAAAAAGTCTAAAAAGGGTGTAATAAATTGTTTTAGTAATGTGTATGAGTACGATCCACCACCTTTGTATTCAACCTAGAACCTTCTAAAAATATAAAAATAAATACAAACTTAAAATGGACTTACCTTTCATAAAAAATAATCCTAGTTTTATCCTTACTCTTTCAGGTCTCTATTCCCATAGGGTATGTCACCGTGTGAGAGTGCTAATCCGTAGTTTTCACCGCCTTATATACCCGTCAGGGAGACCAAAAACTTTACCGATTGGTTCATATAAATAGACGCTTATCACATGATCTTCACCGATTGGTTGATATAAATAGACACTTATCACATGATCTTCACCGATTGGTTGATATAAATAGATGCTTATCACATGAGCTAATACATGTGACAATAATCACGTAACCTTACTCTGACATGACAATAATCACGTAACCTTACCTACTACACAAAGCTCAAAACCTAAAAAATTTAAACTTGTGTTCTTCACTACCCCTATTTTAAAAAAGTTTGTTAACCTAAGTTTTAATGTTTAAAGAGGCACTACCTACATCTACGCGATTTTTATTGTAAAATATTAAATACTCAATATTACTGCATTTATATGTATACCAAGCTATTTTATGAGCATTCTAAGAAGAAACATGGTTCGTATTCCAGTTCTGTAAATTATTAATTATGATCAAAACAATATCCTGAATAAAATGCTGCCCAGCCGTTTATTCCTGCCGGAGAACTACGAGTTTTTACGATTTTCTCGGACATGCGCAATGCGATTACAAACTATTCGGCGCAGTTCCGATAGCAAACGAATCGATCGGAACTCTTCGCTAATCAGACGAGGTAGTTCCGATTGTAAACGCATAAGATCGGAAAATCTCCGCAATCGGCTTGCCTAAAACAATTACGAATACAATTTCAAAAATCCGATCTTTTCAATCCTTTTTTTTCCCCAGCAAAACGCATATTACATTGGGTGAAATTATTGCTATTTACCTTTTTCATAGTACTCTTTATAATTACGTAAAGTTTATATCAATTGGTGGACAAAAATATATAGGTAGGGCCTCTTTAACCTCTATTTTGCAATAAAATTTAAACATCCAAATTTAAAACATTTTCATAACTCAATCTTAAAATCTTGGGTTATTTAGCGCCTGGGACATGCTAAATAACCAGTTTAATTGACTTAATTTTCAGTAAACTGAAAAATTTTGTGTGGTGATTTTAGATTATTTGGGGTAATTGAGTTGTGGTCCAGAACCCCCATAATACATATATATCTGTGTGTAATTTGATTTTGAATGTATGTTTTTTAACAATAAAAATGCGAACAACAATACAATATCTGGGAGCAGTTATGAGTAAAATATACCTTCAAAGAATTATCATGAACTTATTGTTTTCATAAATATAGGACATTTACAGGAAAATTATTGCAATATAGGAATGTCTCAGAAATATATGAGAAAATGAAAATTATATAAAAATATAAGAATTGATAGACAGCCTGGGGTCCAAAACAGGGGTACCGTATTGTAACGGTTAGTGGCAAGAAGGTCACAATGGGTTTAAACCCGGTTGTATAGAGCACAAAGTGCACCAAACCTCACGCTTACCGTATTGTCATTTCAATTACAATGAATAGTGTAAATAAGGAAATCCCTGTCAGGCTGTAGATAAAAAACTAGGCAGCGAAGTAAGCAAAACATAGATAAATAAAAGACAGAGATGATCATAAACATATGAATATAAATAAAACAGCATTGAACAGAACAGGCTTCGGCCATTTTCCAAATAACACTGAACAATTTCATTGAACAAAATTGATAGTCTAGGTGATAACGACCATGAATAAAATGTCGAATTCTGGTCGGTGGCCCTTGAAAAGAAGAGTTCTCTACAAATCATATCAACGGTGGCCATTTTAGCTGTCGCGCTGATCTAATGATAGCAACGAATCTAAGGATTTTATCAACATTGACCAAGCGGTAGTCAGAATTGATCAAGCGGTTTCTGAGAAGTCGTTAAAAGCAAAGTTAACGACGACGGATGGACAATGAACAAAGAGTGCTCCTAACATTTCACTTCTGAGCATTCGGCTCATGTCAGCTAATACGAAATCCACGGATTGATACGTCTAGCATAAAAGTGCAAGACTAAGAAAAAATAACTAATAGCAAAAACGTAGAATTGACATAGTTTAAAATGACAATGAAGCATTTTATCCATATGGGTGGGGTTATTAGGTACAGTCGGTGCATCAACAAGCGGTCGGTTATTAGATACAGATGATTATTTTACGAAAACAATTGCCGAATGAATGTGAACTAATCACAAACAGTCCTTTATGTTTTTATTATAAATGCCAAGCCATATCTTCTATCACACACAAACATCCTATTTCGTTCACCGGAAGGTTAAACGTACTGATGATGGTACAATATTAAGTGGTACATAAATAGCGTTCCCAAGGCTATTTATAATCAATCCTCTAGGGATATCTAGCCGTAAATCATTTAGAAGAGCAATAAACTTTGCCATATGGTTTTACGTGTCTGCTGGCTGTAAATGAGGAATACAAAATTCAGTTGATAATTTTTGTTTTTGCTTCACATGTTTAGATTCTTTAAAAGCATTTCACTTTGTAATTTGTATTTTAGTGTCCGTTTACTACACCAGACAGCTATAACACCATTAAAATATTAAATGAACACGGTTTGAATTTTGCAAAGTTTTGAAGAATATTTTGTTTGTCAGATATTATTCGAATGCTACGTTATCCGATGTTTTCAACGCGGTGTTTGTTTCTCGGTGTGTGGTTCGCCACAGTATTTGATCTCGGTTATAATCGGAAGTGCCTCTCCTATTTCCGATACCGATACATACTGTTAGAATAGTATACAGTTGCAGCACAATAACATACACACAACAAGAGGTCCATGGCCAGGAAACGCTCTCCTGATGATCTGAACCGCTAGATATTGGAACGGTATCATAACGGCTAACCTGATTTTTACTTATGACCAACAGTATTCAGAACAGTATTTCTGTAAAGTTTCATCAATAGGTTTCAGAGGTGTTTTTGCAAAAACATGTTCATATATAACGCTATGTAAACAAAGATGGTCACTTGAAGCTATGTTTAATGTAGAATCATAATAGTTTTCGTCTAGGATCAACATCATATCATGCTGGTCAATTTAGTAAAGGTCCCATATCAGTATCACCTTTAGTCTCTGAGGAAATAGTCGCTACAAACCTGTTTTAAATTATATTTAAGCTTTGGATTGCACATCAACCTGTTGTTGTGCAAAGATCAAATAGACAAAATGAGTCCATCCAGTATTTTCTGAGAAATAGTCGTTAAATTTTTTTTTCAGACAGACAGACAGGTGGACGGTGGAATGGATCGACAGACAGATGGACGGACAGACAGTAGAAATAGATATAAAAGTCGATTAGGAAATGTAGCATTCCAGGATCAGCTTCAACAGACGGACGGGCGGATATATAGACGGAAGACGGACGTCGCACCACGGCATAAGTAGAAGTCCACCAAACGATACATTGTTTTCTGTCGTGATTGATCACAGAAGTAGACAATAAAATAGGCAGGTAATCTGTTCATGGGGATTTATTTGTCCAAGACTACTAAGCCAAACAACGATTGATAAGGAGATATCTGGCGCTATATGAACATTAAGTATCCGAGATATGCATATGCACGTCATCGGATGCCTTATATATTACTTATAAACAGACCACGCATTATCATCCAGTCAAGATACAATCGCATGCATTTTACATAATTGATTTAAATTTAATCTGTCTTGGGCAACTCTCTTACATTCAATTCGCTTTTACGGAGACACGGGCAGTTTGATTAAGAAATTATGAGAGATTTTCGAATTACGGTAGACAGTCCCATTGGTAGAGATAGTCAAACCTCCATCGGTGACTTAATGCAGAATGCTGAGAAAAACAATAGTGTTAAGGATATAAGCTGGGAAAGGGTAATGTGTTGAGATTTTATTTTGAATAGTATTTAAAGCTTCTTTGGTATCATTTAAATACTAAATTATCGAAAAAAGGGTAGATCGCCGCACTTTTTGTTGCACTATATATGTTTTAAAAAACCCCACTTGTTTCTAACTCTAAAATTGCGCTAGAAAGAGATGAAGTAAAGTCATTGAATATATACATTGTTGTTATTCATAAAATCAACTATTAATTTTCAGTATATGTACTATTTATAGCATAATGTTTCGAATATATGCGATTTATACTGCTTCTCGAAAACCACAGTCCCGAGAGTGCAATATAAATCGAATACGAGAAAAATAGGCTATAAATGTTTTGTACCATAACCAACTCATTTAAGTAAAAATAACAGCTCGATCCAATCAAGAAATAGCATTATCACGCGGAATGAGCATGACCGATGTTTTGATTATTGCAGTCAATCGACTGTGTATATTATTGGGCAAATCCAATGTCAAGGATTGCTGTTTTGGTCATGGTTTACATATGTAACTCGCAACAGTACGCCCTTTACAAAATAATATTGGGTAGACCATGGTATAACTGCCGAATCTGTCATTTATAGGACGGCTGAAATATACTGGCAGTTATAGCACGGTTTAGGCTCCGACCTTCAGATTTATGAAAATTATATCATAAGTAAAAACAAAGGAAAACCATTAGAGCTATGGTGCAAATATAAATATATAACTGAAAATTAATATTGTAATATATATATATTAATTTTAAAACATACTCAAGCATATGTAATCCCCATTCGTCTTTTAACTATAAACGGCAAACATGCATATATGGACTGTGACCTACTTTTTTGAAGAAAGAAAAACTTTGACAGAGATGATAACTCTAACTTAAAAGGTATGTTATATTGCTCAACAGTTTTTGAAAACTTATGACAATATGCTATGGCTGCTATTATACATACATACGATCAGGATGAATGCTTTATATAGGCAATTATTTCGTTCTCGGGCATGAACCATGGGTAGAATTTCTTTTTAACAATCGTGTTTTGCAGCACGTTATCGACCATAACCTGTGTGCAGCATGTATTTTTGCACTTCGTGCTTCATGTCCGGCGATTGCGACATGAAATCGTTATCATTGAAATTGCAAAGCATGTGTACATTAATAGTCCTGTCATCATTACGAAGATTTTCCAAGACCAATCCAAATATATAGAGGGAGAGTAAGGGATTGACGATACTGAAGATACTGCAAGAAAGGGGACAGGGGCATGTCTATCCACCACAAATACTATACAGATTACGTAGAACATATTGTATGTCTAACAGTTCAAGCCATGAGGATTGAGTGCGTAACACTAAAGAAATATAAAAAGATCTGAAGAATGTGTCATATATATATTTGTCATACTGCAAAGAAAATTCTCAGGATTTCATTGGTCAATGCGCCGTAGACATGAGCCCATGTCTACGTCTCGAGACGTGAACATAATACACAAAAACAAAATGGTGACGATAACGTTGCCGATTCGTTTTGGAAACCGCCGATTGTTTCCTTCCTATCGCTTTTCTGCGCTTTCCACTATGTGTAAAAGTCTGAAATAATCGTAAGTGTATTTTTTTTGGCAATTTTACAGATAATAAAACATTAACATAGTGACAAAATACGTTTATTTTATTAAAAAATCCGCTAAATTTAACGACGTTAGAGCGATGACGTCACGAAAGTAAACAACGTCTAGTATGAGGCACGTTACGGAAAAATTGGCGCAATAAAAATGAAATCGTGTGTTTGGCTTTTTCTTTCTTAAATAAATGGTTACAACTTTGAAGTATGACAAATTCGTTATTAGGATTCTTGACAGGGAACATGGGCTCACATTCCCTGCCTGGAAATATATATTCCCCCTCGCCTAACGGCTCGGGTGAATATAATTTCCAGGCAGGGAATGTGAGCCCATGTCCCCTGTCAAGAATCCTAATAACTTATAATATTGCCTTATTTACACTATCCCTGTCTTTGGACTTGTTATCCAGCGTGTTTGTTCTTTAATACTGGTGGCCCTTTTATGGCATGTACTTCCATATGAAGAAGGTATAAAAGTTGAACAGGAAATGTAGCTTTCTCAGAACAAAATCCTGCATTAACGTAAACAACAATTACAATGTTAAAACAAGCAAGGCATGTGACATCACAAACACAAACGGGTTGACACTACGGCTACAGCCCTTGGAACGGTCCGTGGCAAATAGGCCATTGGTGGTTTAAACCAGATTCCAGGGTACACCAAACATAGATATAAAAATCGAACAGGGAAAGTAGCATTCAAGGAAGACAGTCAACCACGAAACACAGAAACAAACACATAAACAGATAAACAAGAAGGCAAAAGTAATCATGAATGCAAACGACATCACAAACACAAAAGGGTTGACAATAGGGCTACCGTCTTGGAACGGTCAGTGGCAAAGTAGGCCACTGGGGGTTTAAGATGCATTTACATAATTAATTATGATTTACTCTACATTGGCACGGTACATTTCATACGATATATTTGATTAGCAAACCAAGGATTGATTAAGATTTAAAGTTAACACGTGGCATGAGGATGCAGTGGTATATATTTGTTTGTCTTTGTATTGAGCAGGTGTTGCACATTTGATCGCAATTGTAGCGAGCGTGTGCTTCACAGTGACCTCATTTTCGCCCTGATATTACTTTCTACGGCTGTTAATGGCGATGTGGAGCGCAGTTTGTCAAGGCATAAAACGTCTTCCAATACCTGCAAATCATGGTGTATTGTAGACCATTTTATGAAGGATTTTAATTATAATTATCCATGCATTAGTTTGGGTATTGTAATAAAATTGACTATAAATATGTCAAGTAGGTCGCTAATGGGAAAAACATATTTTTACCAATGATCGGATTTTATAAATCTATAAACATTATCTTGTCTTTTTGATACGTCAGTTTCTATAGACTGAGAAAGAACAAACATGTATAAAAGCACGATGATCAAACATGAAACATGATTACCGCGACAAACCGTTTTGTTCATAGGATTATGGCATCAGATGTGGGTATAAAACCAGGGTGAAACTTGTATGTATCCGTTTCGCCACTGGCATTGCATCATTAATAAAAACATCGCTTGTTACTTATTTCTTTATATCTTTTATAAATTATATCTTATATACATTTATTGTTAAATACAAGTTTTATGGCGCTGCGTATGGAATCGGGTGTGTTATAGAGAATGTAATTGTCTGTATACTTTATTATAGGGTTGCAATGATACATTCACCACGATACGGTATGTAACATAATAATTTCGTATGTATATATTCGCGATTATTTGAATGAAGACATGCTGTTTGAACGAACTTGAATCCAACTCCCCTCTACTCTCAGACAGCAGCAACATGTAAAGAAGGATACAAATATCGGACAGGGAAAGCAGCATTCAAGGACGATAGTCAACCACAAAACACAAAAGCAAACACGCAAACAGACAAACGAAAAGGCAAAAGTAATAAAAAATGCAAACGACATCACAAACACAAAAGGACTTTACCTTTCATGACCCCAGCATGAACGCAGAAGACGCTGAGTATATCGGTACCAGCGCCAACGTCGGCAACAATCTTACCGCAAATACGCTCATAGTTCTTCAAGATAGCATATTTACAAAACAAATATAATATCCATTAACTAAATCAACGATTAAAATTAGGCCAGTATATTAGGCTGAATATTCGACTGATTATTAGATTAAGATAGATCCACGACGTAGTCTTAAGCTACCTAGGGTATGTTGCGGCTGGGAAGCGGTATGGTATCCAAAATAAGTACATGAATGCATGTCAATCTGGAAAACTGTATGCGTTGGCTAGACAAGATCTTTACATTAAAATGAGAAAAATGGTCCTATAGAAATAAAGCACCCAAACGCAATGGCATCGTAGGTCCTCACTGTGCAACAAACAAAGAGCAAATTAAATATGCAATGCAAAGAACAGTTCACAATGCAAAGAGCGGTGATTACAGGATTACCGACATGGAACAGTTAGTAGGCCATAAGCTGGTTAGCTTTTTTATGTGTACATAACCACGCTATTATTCTGTCCCTAGAGCGAAAAATAGGACAAGACAGTGTAAATAATAATACATCCAATCTTTAGGAAATCTCCAACAATCAAATTCACATTCAGAGAAATTAGCAACCGATAACACGTATATGTTGTTGTAAAACAAAATATATAATATAATACATTATTAGGAATACCTCAGGATTTATCCAGAATTGTTTTGAACAACCACAGCAGTTGCAACCAAACGAAAAACAATCTAGGGTACGACCAGAAAACCTTAGCAATTTAGTTTAAATTAGTTCGGCAGTTTTTGATAAGCTGTTTAAATAAAGAAACAAGGGACCAATATTATATCCGAGAGGTTTTGCTTCAAAAAGTGATATAAAGTCACTTTTTGAAAATATGTTTAAAATATGTTCAATGGTTCTCGAGAAGATTCGAATTTTTAAAAGCGTTTTACCGATATATCTGTTTATATATACTTGCATAGGACTTTCGCATGGACGTTATTACCCCGGGGGTGACCTTATATGAACAAACTACATATCATAGTGTAGGATATAATGGTCATCATATGCAGTTTTTCCATATATCTTTACTGTATATACAAACATTTGAGATGGAGCCGTTTTTAAAATAACTCGATAGTTCAAAATATAACGTTGATCAAGATGCTGAGGAGAAGTTGTAAAAGCAAAATAATTTGGGACTGCCAAAAGACGGATTTCGAACTAGGCACCATTAAATCAAATGTGATTTGTATTTATTAATTATTTATAATAACCAGTGGTAATACAGATAATATGAATATTATGAACAGCCCAATTTAACTTGATTCTTTGGGAGGAAAGTGGTATTTTGGAAACGACGATTACTGATTTCTGTGTTGTTCACATACAGAAAAATTAGGACGTATTCCGAAACCATAAATAAGTTTCTAAGTTCATGTCTTCAATAAGTCAAACTACTAGAAAAACAACAACATTATACTCTGGCACAATTAGCTCAGACAAGAACGACACTCACATTAGCTCAGAAAAGAACGACATTCCAATTAGCTCAGAAAAGAACGACTCACCAATTAGCTCAGAAAAAAATCCCATTTTTGGGGGAAAGGTAACAAGAATTTGAGACATGTTGAATCCTACATCTGAAATGCAATGGAAAATGACAGCAGAAAAACAGAACTGTTAATATCAGTGCTAGTCCTTCTTCTTTTGAAGAACTAATTAGTGTAATTGAATTGATGTGGCAGCTTGGTGTTTACAGTTAAACTAGGTCAACGGAATAGATTAATGTTATGTTCCCTTTAGCAAATGTTTTACACTGTGACGTTTACAGTCAAACTAGGCCAACGGAATAGACTAAATGTTATGTTCCCTTTAGCAAATGTTTTACACTGGGACGTATTCCCAAAGAATGGAAGTAACGTCAGGCTACATACTTCGATGAAGATATGATGCGATCAATATAAAAATGGGCCGAAACACGCGAAAACGACCATTCAGACAAATTTTAACATTTTTATTATTTTTTTTATGTTAACGAAACCCGGTAATTTTCTATTTAAAAATCTCTATATTTTACGTCGATATCTTAATTAAAAATGATTTAGACGTCAATTTGAAAATTAAAGATTGTACTCACCATTAATTTTGACGTTGACGTTGGCGTCTTGGACGACGTCGTTGATTAAATAACGACAAAAAACATAAACAATTACCATTTTCTATAGCATCAACTATTTATATTAAGAAAACATATTCCCTATGATATAATAATTAGGTAAAACACGGAATCGACGAGTTTGATTAGTAAATAATTGATTACCGGCCGACGTCATAAATTGTTACTTTATGACGTTATCGTCTAAATGTCCGACGGGACGTTTTCGTGTGTTGTGGCTCATATGTTTTTCTATTTAACAAGTTAAAAGAGCTTGGAATGTCAGGACGCTTTAACAACGCAAATGGTACTTTGTCAACCGCGGTTTGGAACAAGGATGTAATTTATCAACGATTGTATTCAATCTCAGAACAATGACTTTGTTTTCAAATTAAAATCTTTACCCTGCTGTTACAGTATTGATATTATCCGTTCTCCCGTACGTCGACCACCTCTTTATAATAGCGCCAAATGAAGATAGATTTACAGATGTAGTAACTGGACGTAATAAGGTGCATAATAAATAAAATGAACATCAATGAGAATAATTCTCAGTTCATGTAAGACTCCAACTAAAGAAAAATGAAAAACATTATTACATACATATAAATTAAAAAAACGGCAATCTTAGTCTTTGAATAATCGAGCTAAAATAGAACGAGTAATAACATAAACCAACTGCCAGTGCTTTCAGTGTACAAACAACATGGTTCTCTTGTCTTTTATCAATAACTGATAAGTGATATTTATTTACAAAGTATTAGATCAAGATTTTAACAATAACAAGTCAGATAGTCGGCGCGTTTGGGGAAGCACAATGTATTAGTGATTGATTGTCATGAAGTGAAATAATTTTAATAGCGAAATGTAAGGTAGAGAGTAGAGCAATATAACGTTTTCTATCGGTTTTCCGATAAAAGTTGACACGGCAGTGCCAGTGTGTGGAATTTGAACAAAACAAGTTAGTGTTTTCATTTACGGAAGGGCATTGTTAAAATATTCAAAGGGCCATAACCCTGAAAACAAAAGGTCCATGAGGGCCTGAATCGATATACTGGCAAAGTGTTCTCTGTTAGATGATGCTACATGCAAAATACCAAAGCTCTATCCTTGTGGTTTCAAAAAAGAAGATTTTTAAATGTATTTCCTAATATTTTAAAGTAAAACGTTTGGCCCCCGGTGAGAGGCTTATTCTGACCCCGGGGTCACCATTTGTACAACTTGGTAAAGGATCACTATATGACGCTACAGGCAAAATATCAAAGCTGTAGCCCTTGTGGTTTCAGAGACGAAGATTTTTAAATGTATTTTCTCTATATTTCTATGTAAATTTTTTGACCCCCACCCCTTCCCCCCCCCCCCACACCCCGCCCCCGGCTGGGGCTAATTCTGACCCCAGAGTCACCATTTGTACAAACGTGGTAAAGGACCACTAGATGTTGTACATGCAAGATATCAAAGCTGCAGCCCTTGTGGTTTCAGAGAAGAATATTTTGGTCACCATTTGTACAAATTTGGTAGAGGACCACTAGGTGATGATGTATACATATTATCTAACCTCTAGCCCTTGAAGAACACATCCGGGCACCTTAAAAAATCACGTGACTAGAAGGTCCTGGCTATATGTGATTTTTAATAAGGTTTCATTACCAGTTACCATGTAAAATTAATGCACTTTGCAAGAAAACAGAATAATTTATTTGCAATTTCAGCATTTCTATTCCTTTCTTCATCTTTTCCGGTCACGATTGAAGTACAGCGTAACAAATCACCTAACGATATACCATTTATCAACAACTAAACTCTATAAACAAATCTACTAGTTTCCTTTGGCATTGTCAGACAAATTTAGCCAATCAGCATTCAGTTTAATAAACACTGTAGGCTTTCATAATGTATGTATCTCTTTCAACTCGAATTGTGATAGGCTTACACAGACACACCTCATGCTGGCGCCGAAAAACATGTAAATAGATCGTGTAACATTACAGGTCATTGAACATAGCTTATGTTTCAGGTTTTACTTATCATACTTACTGAATAATAAGGGTTATTTTTTATTTCCTCTCTAATTTATTAGTCTACATATTATCTTAAAATACAGCTTGTCTGATATAAATACTTGGAAAATTGGCAAAAACGTCTGGGATAATGTGTAAGATGTATGTTCTAGATGAAAAGTTATCACGATTATTCCCCGATTATTCCGCATAATATATCACGCCGTCTGGCATCAAAACTCAAGAAAAGCAGTTTGTGATTGATACGTTATTATTATAAAGGGTTCGTAAAACACTTGAATAGCTTGTAAGGTCAAGTGGTCTGTTTACTCGCCAACTAATATGTGTTCCGACCTTAAAACACTTTAAAAGGATACCATCAAATTCAAGACCATTAATGTAGAAAAAGTTGAAATTGAACATCTGAAGAAAAGATACGGACAAAGAGATCTTCAATCAGTTATTCTATAGGTGTACAAGGTAGGTATACGAAGGAATTGTAACATTCACATAGCATAGTTAAACTAGAAAATGTGTCCATTTGGACACGAATGCCCTGCTAAAGGGTCATCGGTTGCTTACAAAATGGAGTAACAAAATGTTAAAGTTCTCCGTCCATGTTTTGTTTCAGGAACATGTTTATGCTTATTTAAATCGAAATCAATACACAACAAAGGTTATTTACAATTCACACATTGCAATATCTGTGAAAAGGTAAATTAATCCAGAGGTAAATCTATTTATCAATTATCTGGCAATAGTTGTGCAGCTATACAATTCAGATTTACCTCATTTCCCCGTGCAGTCACGCAGTGGTAAAAGTAGTATCTAAGTCATGCAAATATTACTTCTTTCTACATACAACTTAGTAGCGGTTTTCAATATATGTTTCTCTCCGAGACTATCAAGAAATGTTCATATGATGTTTAAGAGTTAAAATTGTTAATTACAAAAAGGGTGGACATTCATCTTTAAGTGTGTATTATTAAAAGACACTTTTTGAAGGTTGTTTAACGTAATATGTCGGGGCATCACACAATCAAATACGAAAGCATAGTATCGGTCAACCACTAAACATGCAGTGCGTCTCAAAATGATAGAATCATAAACTCGTTTGAAAAACGATTATCAAGTTAAATAAATATATTATGCAAGTGATCATGACCGAGGATATAAATAACTTTGTAAATCACGTCGCCATAGAAGATAGGTTGTGATATTCCTAAAAATTAAATGACTTTTATATTTAATAAATAAGTAGATCAGGGTTACGATAATGACAATTCGCACAGATTTTTCGAAGTTTATGGTAACGGTAGCCCTGATGAAGTAGCTTTTCAGTTATACAAAGGTTTCGAGTATTAAAATGAGATATAGGGTCCTATATCAACCACAGCGTCCAAACGCAACGGCATTATAGGTCCGAACTGTACTACAAACAAGGAGATATATTTAATTAAGTATACAATGAAAAAGAAAAAATACAACAGAAAGTGTGGTGAAGACAGGGTTACCGACTTGGAACGGTCAGTAGGCAATAATGCCTACAGGTTAGCTTGAATTGATTTTATGTGTACACACTCCTCGCTATTATCCTGTCTTCAGATATTCAAGACAGTGTAAACATAACTACATTCCATCAAAAGTCCATATCCAGAGAAACTTACAAAAGAAACACTAAATATAGATATAAAATGTTTTGTAAAGCTATAAAGAATAAAAAATAAGAAACATCTCAGGATTGTACTGAACAACAACAGCCAAAGAGAAAACCAATCTAGGTACGACCAGAAAACCTGAGGGTGTTTCGCTCGATTATAAGCTATAGACAAACGAAAAATTTGAGAAACGAAAACTTTATAAGAAGTTGCTGAGGAAACATCTCCATCTAAGTGGGGGATAATGAACAATATCAAAATTAAAATCATCTTTCTTGTCATAGATTTTGCTAATTAATTCTTCATTTTCATGAAACCAAGAGTTGTTAATCCAGACATAAAGCGATAGTATCAGAAATATTAAATTAGTTCAGTTTTAGTTCTTTAAGATATTATTAACCATAGTATAAAAGTACGAGTTGCCAATGTGCAATATATCATCCAGATACCGAATCTGCCTGATTATTTGGTGAAAGATTCAATATGAAAACTCTTTCATAGCAATAGAAAAACAAATCTGCGAGAAGAGGTACAGAGTTTGTACCCACAGAGATACCAACAATGTGTCTACAACCTGACGAAAATATGTTCTAATATAGAAATAGGTGTTTCACAATCTTCTTGGCATGTCCACATTGTGTAATTGTCCAAAATCCAAATTGCTTTTAATAGTGTTACATATTAATAGTGTTTCTCTATCAAAAGTGTTTGAATAAGAGCAATAAGATAGTATTTGTGTTTTTATGTTGTATACACTGTGGAACAGTCATAAATACTTACATATGAAACTTGACGCCTATTGCACATTGTATCAAGAACGTTTCCGGAATTTTGATTTCATCAAATTAAATTTATTTCAAGGTTTCCAAGTTTAGCATAATATTTACTTGATCTCATTATGTGCACACTTTCTGTAAGTTTCTGTATGTACTGCATGTACACGTTCTGCACTGTGTGTAAACTTACTGCAACTGTCTTCACTTTTTGTGTACTTTCTGCAATTGTCTGCACTGTACGCACACTTTCTGAGCTGTGTGTACATGTTATGCAATGTAAGTACACCACTTACTGCAACTTTCTACACTAAAGGTACACTTTCTGCAACTTTCTGCACTTCATGTATTTTTAAGCTGTATTGAAAATGAGAGTGTACGCATGCTTTCTCCAGCAGGAATTGCCAACATAACATTTCATAAATCCATAAGGGGAACATAACGCGATCAAATATATTTTGAGCACAGATATAATCATGTCGTCATCATGAAAATCAGTATAAACACGGCAGATGATGGCGATCATGCATATACAGGATGTTCCCCGAAAGGACAGGCGGTCGGATGGACAAGCAGACCGAACACTATATGACTACTGGCTTTTCGAAGCATGTGTTTCTTCCTATTAAAACAATTTTGTATGCGCATGTAAATGGAACTAAACAATACATTTAACTTAGTTTAGGCTAAATACAGACATGGAAATGGCAATTAAAGCATAGTTTATCTTTACGAAAGTTATTGTTAATCTGTATTCATTAGTTTAAGTGCATAGGCGTAGGAGCCTGGAGGGACAGAGAGCGCCCTGCTCCCCCTCCCCAATGTTCAGAGGTGGGTGTGGCAGAGTATGCCTTGGACCCCAAATAATGTGAAGAAAAAAATGGTTTGCGCGCAAAAAGTACTATTTTTTCTCTATATAATGTCATATGTTTTGGCGTAGATAACATTGTTGCTTTTTTGCTTGTTAAAATGTTTGTGAAAAAGTTTGCCGCCACCACCCTCCACCCCACCCCACCCCCAATAATTAAAACATACTTTTTTGACTGTCAAATATCTTTTTCAAAACGATTGGCCCCTCAGTAATTAAAAAGTTCCTACGCTCATGACGTACCTGCCTCCGCACGCGTGCATGTACGCACGAACGTACGCACACACACAAAGACACACATTAATGACAGTATGCCCGACAGATGACCGGACAGGTTGAGGAACCTATGATGACGTCTACCTCAATACTGAAAGGGATGGTAGAAATTGATGTTTGTCTTAAATATTGTATTGTCGTGCCTGTAATGGTATAGTCTTTTGTTGCTCTGGCTTCCACCAAGTCTGTTTATACTTGCTTTGTGGCTTTCTAGGATTGTGTATCTTAAATATATTTCCTATATACATGTATATATGATCATCTGCCCGTAATGGTATATTCTGTTATAGTCAGTTAATACTTGCTTCGTGGCTTTCTAGGATTATGTATCTTAAATATATTATGTATATTTATAGAGAAAACTTGAAACAATCATCTACTCAGTAAATGTTTAGCCAGAATATGGCAAACAGCATAATATTAAGCAATTGACACAAAGAAGCATTTTACTTGTTACACAAATTAAGTCCCTAGCGTCTGAACAAATTAAAACCCATGATGCGTTTGTTTCAATCATCTACATAACTTATGACGTACATATACAAGAAACGATATACATTCCAACTGATACATTAAGTACTAGCTGAGCGCTTTTAGACTCCTTTGGTCCTCTTGTTTGTTTACCACATTTATTAAGCGAAAATGCTTGATATATTGGGTCGGAAATTTGCATAGCTGAACCATTTTCCATTCCATATCTAGGTCACTAAAACTCAAAATCTAATCTTAAACGTGTTCTTACGTTGACAATGTTATGGTAAATGACTGTGTTTTTGGATTAGGTAAGTTACCTCAAATGCATGTAAATTACTTGCTTAATATAAAAATATCAACCAAAAGATGACGGTCACCTACATTGTCTACATTATCTCGAGGTCAGCATTTGACAAAACGTCCATAGGACACTGATAATTGAATGTCAAGTCCATATGACACTGATAACTGAATGTCAAGTCCATATGACACTGATAATTGAATGTCAAGTCCATATGACACTGATGATTGAATGTCAACTGTCGTGCTCGGCCGTTTCCAAAGGTCCATTATCATAGTTGTTTTTAAACTAAAGGTCATTCTAAATCTTAAAGTGGTCCTATAGTGAGAATGTGTATTGTCAATTTTTCAAAATTAGGTCAGTGACCTCTAAGTAGGTCAAAGTTCAAAATATGTGACAGTGACCTACTAAAGCACTTTCTCATTTTGAAACCTAGTCAATGTAACCTGCCTAATAAAACTAGCAAACTAGGTGGCTTTTTTAAAATATGGCAAAAGTAGATTATAAGGTCACGTTGATTCACATGTTCATTGTTGAACATGAAGATTCAAAACTCTGACAACTTCATGTGTTTAAAGATGTGTCCCGTTACCACCATATTGCCTTTATATTATATTGTATTTGTTTATAGGCTGAGTATGACATTTATTCGTATTGAAACGTCTAAAACAGCAATAAGTCAATGCTTAAACACGAGTTCTTATTAGATAACAAATATTTAACATTATAAACGAATAGATAGTGTTTTTGTTTACATGTTCTTTTATGTCTATTGGTTTTCATCATCGGTTGCCGAGAATAATGTCGTTACAGGGAAGAACAAGTATAGTATTGTCATAAATAAAGAAATGTTATGCAATGAATTCACATAAACAGCATCTGCTGCCGGTGAGATTTAACCTAGTTCTATAACATAAAACATCGCTATATCTAGAAATTCTCTGAAAACATTTATTTTTTTATCAATTTTGATTTATTTTTTATATTTATTCAATATTGCGACGTTTTATCGATGTGGATAATTTCCCGTTAGCAAAACCGGAAGTATTGCATGTTCTTCCCTGTTGCTAAATGATAAAAAAAAATTAATAACGCAACCTACGTGCATGTTGTCTGTGTTATCTACCAAAAAACATCAGTAGCATCCAAAATATAAATGTTGTTTACAGAAACGTTCCTGCGTCTGCCATCTTGGTTTGGAAAAATGTGGGTTTGTAAAAAGGTAGGATTAATTTAGACGAAATGGATTTTAAGGATTTTTTCATTTATGAATCTTTGGATACGAAAAGCATATATCCCTGTAATTAAACATGTGAGCAAATATAGAAGTTGGAATCCACTAACTTATGAATATAAATGAATTTTTCCATCTATTTTCACCGATCAGCGTATTCTAAAGTTTCATAAATATGTTATTATAACTGTTAATAGCTATGTCGCTATGGAGTGTACAGTTATTGTGAATAAGCGTAAAACCGTTGTAGGAACATGTCTCTTGGAAAAGCTTTGACCCGTCCCCACTCGGCCCCTTATTCCGCACCCCACCCAACACACACATACACACATATAAACAACTCACTCAGTCTTCATCATCCAACGATCCCATACCGTACATTCAGTAAAACTGTGAAAAAAGTGCTTTCCTTTCGTTTTTTGTTGTGATATGCATTGTTCTAGTCCCCATGTACAGCCTACCTTGAAGTTCATTAGGGTATATAATATTAACCATAGTAGAAAGAAAAGGCTGTCAGTGTTTAATATGTCATCTAGATACCGAGAGGTGTCATTAAAGGCCTCAATAACATCTTCCTGGGTATCTGGTGAAAGACTTAACATGAAATCTCTTTGAAAGCAATATAAAAACAAATCTGCGAAAAGGGGTGCACAGTTAGTACCCATAGGGATACCAAGAATTTGTCTATAAACGAGTTTCATAAGTTTTATCACAATATTGTTTAACGTGGTCTTTAACGACATTAAGACAAGAACTTAAAAGTTTGAATATGTTTGTGGTGTCGCAGGCACTAGAATTCGAAATAAAGCGGGCCTTATACGGAATTTTATGAAATTTAGGAATCCAGTACATAGTTGGGAGTTTGTTATGCTTTTCGTCAACCCAGCCTTGAAAGTAGTACACCGAGTGATATGTGTGGTAGATACATCATCCTCAGTAGAATGAACTGGAGTATATGAATTAGTGCTACTGAGATCGATAGATAAAACATTGACGTAATGTAGGCGTCAAACAATAATTACATTATTAGCTGCTTTATCAGCAGGAACTAAAACAAATTTATTATGAAATTCTTGAATTCCCGATTTTAAATTACGAAAGAAAACCTAGGTCTCGGAGGACACACACGCGACTAAATTTAATTAGTTTTAAATTAAAACTTAACAGTTATAAAATAAAATAGAGTTATTCACAATTGAAAATATGATTTTCACCAAAACATTTCCAATATAATTCTAAAGAGACGCATTTCATCTCGTTACTTGTAAAAACATATGGCATAATTGTGAAAGAAGTTTCAGAATGACAAGTTCCAGATTCAAATTTGTCTGCAAAAAAGATAGACTGGCAGACAGCTAATCGCAATTGTTCTGCCCACAACACAGAATATTCGATGCAATCTTTATTGGTACTGTTATGGAAACGCTTCAAGCATGCAAGCACGTTTAGGACTATCCTTAAAAATAATAAAAAAATGATTAATAAAAGACACTTGCACGACCAATTCTTGGAAGCTGAAAGTGGAGTATGTGTTATTAATCTATGTAATTATTGCCATATTTACACTCTCGCTGTATTAGCACTTGTTATACAACGTGTTTGTTTTGTAATAATGGCGGCCTTTTGCATGACATGCAATTCCATAGAATAATTTATAAATGTCGAAAAAAATAGGAAAAGTAGCTTTAGCAGACCACAGTCAGCGAAAAACACGCAGTAACGTAAACAACAATTACAATGTTAAAAAAGCAAGACTTGTGACATCACAATCACAAATGGGTTGACAATACAGCTCTTGCGACGGTCAGTGACAAAAAGGCCGCTGGGTGTTTAAACCAGGTTCTAGAGTGCATCAAACCTCACCTGTAAACAGAGAATTTCCCGCAAGGTTATGTTCTGTCATTAATAGGAAATATAAAAATAGCACACATATGATCATGTTTATATGAATAATAATAATAATAAGAATAAGTCAAGAAAGACACAATGCAAATGATCACTGACTTGGCAGAAGTCATAGCAATAAGAGAAAAAAACATTAAGAGTATGACAAGTCAAGATTTAAAACAAACACCATTGGTCCGATCACAAAGACAAACGAATTGAGAAACATAGACCACCATAAGAAGTTCATGAACATCTTCATATAAATCGAGACAAATACATTATTAAAATTAAAATATTCTCTCTTGTTATAGAGTTTACTAATTATTTCTCCATTTTCAACAGAGAGATGTAAATCAAGAAATGAAGCGACAGTATCAGAAATATTAGTGTATTGAGTTGACGTTCTTTACGCTAGATGGTGTGTACCGCAGTAGAAACGAATGGGTTGTCAATGTTCAATATGTCATCAGACCGATAGGTGTCAGTACTTTGTGAACAACTCAACATGAAATCTCTTTCATAGCAATCCAAAATTAAATCTGCAACAAGAGGTACAGTTTGCACTCATAGGTATACAACCAACAACAATTAGTCTATAAACGGTAGTTACGTACACTGACAAAAATATTGTCTAATAGAAAAATAAGTGCTTCACAAACTTCGTGGGAAGTCCAAATAGTGTAATTGCCCCAAAACGCTTTAATGTTGTTACATGCCAACTTGTAGTATTTTCTCTGGCGACAGATTTTTTAAACGAGGAATAAGATTGTCTTTGATAGGATTGTGCTTAAGGTTGTGTGGTAAAGTTTTATATAGTGTGGAAAAGTCAAAAGTACGATTACTTATAAATGAAACTTGACGTATATTGCACATGTTATAAGAAGCTTGTTTCGTCTATCCCAGCCTTGAAAGTGGGGCACCAAGATATCTGCGTAAAAAACAACAGCATCCACAGAAGATTGAACTGGATTATACGATATAGTGTTCCCGATATTTAGAGATAAAACACTGACGTAATGCTGGAGTCGAACAATAATTACATTATAAGCTTAAACTAAAAGTGTATTGTGAAATTCTTGGATTCCCGATTTTAAATCACGAAACAAAAGCCTAGGTCTCGGAGGAAGTACAGAGGGGTTAACTGTATGCAAGCTAATATGTTAATTTCAGGTACATACTATAGAGAAAAGCTCTTACCTCAACCATGTTATGAATGACGTCAATTCTATCGGCCATTTTGTTTTCATCAACAATTGCTTGAGTTTGGTTCGCCATATCTCTGGCTTCAATTGCATATACTGGAAAAGGTGAAACATCAGGAATGGTCATAATGTTACAAGTTATGTGCATCTACAACTTCAGAAATGAGCAAAAATGGTCCTATAGATATTACAGCACCCAAACGGAATGGCACCGTAGATCCGCACTGAACCACAAGCAAATGAAATGAAAAATACAATACACAACAGAATAAAATCTAAGGTATGATTAAAAAAAACATTACAGTACATAGGTATATGGTATGTTGCAGTTAATCAACAGTAAAATACAATACATAGGTATATGGTATGTTGCAGTTAATCAACAGTAAAATACAATACATAGGTATATGGTATGTTGCAGTTAATCAACTGTACAATACAATACAATAGGTCCATGGTATGTTCCAGTGAGCCAACGGTAACTACAATACAAAAGGAGGTATTTAAAATACAGAATGAACTTAATGTTCCAGTAAAGACAATTACCATTTAACAAAACGTTGAACCATAACAATCACACACACCACAATATTGTTAAATAACAATACACAACAGATTAAAATCCAAGGTACGATTAAAAAACATTACAATACAATATGTATATGGTATGTTGTAGTTAAGCAACTGTACAATACAATACAATAGGTCTATGGTATGTTCCAGTGAGCCAACGGTACACTACAATACACTAGGAGGTATTTAAAATATAGAATGAAAGTAATGTTCCAGTAAAGACAATTACCGTTTAAAAAACGTTGAACCATCACAATCACACACACCACAATATTGTTAAATAACAAAATTAAATAACCATGAACTCATAAACACACCATCCATGAGGCATTCGTAACTTGTTAGTTTATGGAATATTATGTACTAGATATCAGAAACATGCGCAGTCGTCAGTATATATACTGAGCAAAAATAGAAACGTCCTCAACTTTACCCATAGACTTAGACACAATGCAATTAAATTTTATTTAATCTTATATGCCAATACCTTTGTTAAAGGCCAGCACTGTCATGAAAACAATTTTCTTTGAATCAAACTTGTGGGCAAACTTATTCCCCTTGATTTGGTTTAAACAACATTTCCGGGTATTGTGGTTAAAACTTTGAGTTAACACAATTTTGGTATATTGAAATAAACAGAGAATGACCTCATCACCACAAAAACAGAGAAAAGACGCTGATATGTTCATCCATTTTTGCGCCATACAGCTTTTAAGAACGAATATTTTCAGATTACCTCCCTTTTAAATAAAAATATAGTGATTTCGCAATTTGAAATTGTATCTAGATTGGTGTACAAAGTGTAACATAGTCAACCCTATGCAAATCACAGCTTAAAAGAGGGACGTTTCTATTTTTGCTGAGTATACTAAAGGCATTACCATTTAATGAAATGGTTTCCATATCATAACCTGGTTTCTCTGGTGACTTTTTAAAGGTTATTTACCCTCTTGTGAATTATAGCTTCACTTACTTTAATTGCGTAAATAATTAGAAACATTTCAAACAGACACACCTGTATGTATAGATATAATTCAACATTATGTTTCCTGATTTACGACAGGTGGACTATTATATTTAACGACATACTTAATGTACATATATAAATGAAAGCAACTAAGAAACGCCCGACATTCATAAACACATTGTCATAAGCTACCTGTAAAAAAAAGACTATGATAATGGACCTTTGGAAACGGCCGAACACGACACATACAAAGTATTGCAGTCTCGGTTTGATTTTGACTGCTCATGAACGGTAGTGAAATATGCTAGCTACCGCTCACGCCCTCTAGCCCCGGGTTGAGCAGAACTCAATATTCATAAAATCAATAGTATAGTATGTAAGGTGTTTTTTTTGTGTCGAAAACGTGCTCACGTACCTAAAACTATATGTTACAACTTGCTCAGGTACCTGCCTTTATTTGTTATTGTACCACAGGTTTACCATACACGCAGTACACACAAATAGTTGCATAAATGTCTATGTACATGTAGCAGTATTTTGACAGATGTCATTATTGGAGGTTACTGTTGTAACTATTAGTAGTAGCATCTCCGGTTGGTAACCATTTTCAGGAGATTCTAACTGTGTATAATTTGATTTTAAATGTATGTTTTTGAAAATTAAAATTGCCAACAACCCCACTTAAATATGTCATGAAAACGAATTGAATTTCAAAGTATATAATTGTATTTTTTTTTGTAAATCTCATTGACTTACATGTTCAGTTCAATATCGGTGATACATTCTTTCGACATTTTGATTTACATACGTGTCATGGCGGGGATTTCTTTATTTACACTGTCCTGTTTTAATGGGATGACAGTAGGGTAAGTGTGAGGTTTGGTGCACCCTAGAACCGGTTTAAACCCCCAGTGGCCTACTTTTCCACTGACCGTTCCAAGGCGGTAGCCCTATTGTCAACCATTTTGTGTTTGTGATATTGTATGTATTTATTATTACTTTTGCCTTCTTGTTTGTCTGTTTGCGTGTTTGTTTTTGTGTTTTGTGGTTGACTGTCCTCCTTCAATGCTACAATACTGCCGTAAGAAAAAAACGCTTTAATATTATTACATGCCAAAAATGTACTATTTCCTCTAGCGAATGTATTTTGAATAAGAGAAATTAGCTTGTCTTTAATAAGGTGATGTGGTAAGGTTGTATATAGTGTAGAGACGTCATAAGTGCTTATTGATGAAACTTGGCCTTTATTGAAAATTTTATCAAGAACGTCTCCTGAATTTTTTATAGACCAAAATAAATTAATCCCAGAGTTTTCATAAGTTTTATCACAATATAGTTTAATGTGATCTTTAACGGCAGTAAGACAAGAAGTTAAAAGTTTGGAGATGTTTGTTGTGGTGCAGGCACTAGAATTCGAAATAAAGCGAGCCTTCTACGGATTTTTGTGTAATTTTGGAATCCAGTACATAGGAGGCAGTTTATTTTGTTTATCGTTTACACCAGCCTTGAAAGTATGCCAAAGTAGATACAAAAGTCGAACGGGAAATGCAGCATTTGGCCATTTTTCAAATAACGCAGGAGACTTCATTGAATAACATTGACAATCTAGGCGATAGCGATCATGAATAAAATGTCGATTTCTGGTCGGTGGCTCTTGAAAAGAACAATTCTCTACAAATTATAACAACGGTGGCCATTTTGGCTGTCGCGCTAATCTAATGATAGCAACGGATCTAAGGATTTGGTCAACATTGACCAGGCGGTGGTCAGCATTGATCAAGCGGTTTCAGAGAAGTCGTTGAAAGCAAAGTTAACGACGACGGATGAGCGATGGACGAAGAGTGCTCCCAACATTTCACCACTGAGCATTCGGCTCATGGGAGCTTATACGAAATCCACGTATTCATACGTTTAGCATAAAAAGTGCAAGACTAAGAAAAAATAACTAATAGCAAAAACTTAGAATTGCCATGGTTTAAAATGACAATGAAGCATTTTATCCACATCGGTTAGGTTATTAGGTACAGTCGGCGCATCAACAATCGGTCGGTCAGTAGATACAGATGATTATTTTACGAAAACAATTGCCGAAGGAATGTGAAATAATCACAAACATTATGTTTTTATTATAAATGCCAAGCCATCTATACTATCGCACACAAACATCCTATTTCATTCACGAAAAGGTTAAATGTTTTGATGATGGCACACTATTAAGTGTTATGTCTGTGTAGATGGAGTGATTAAACATATCCAACACGTTGAGGAGTCGGATTCACATCATTTTAACAGTTTATGGTACTGAAATAGCGTTCTCTTTACACGGCTATGTTCGTGTTACTTTTGTAATCAATGTTCTTGGGATATCTAGTCGTAAAACATTTAGAAGAGCAATAAACTTTGCCATATGGTTTTACGTGTCTGCTGGCTGTAAATGATGAATACAGAATGAATTTCAGTTGATATTTTTGTTTTTGCTTCAGATTTTGAGTTTCTTTAAAGAGTATTTGACTTTGTAATTTGTATTTTAGTGTCCGTTTACTACACCAGACAGCTATAACACCATTAAAATATTAAATGAACACGGTTTGAATTTCGTTAAGGTTTGTAGAATATTTTATTTGTCAGATATTATTCGAATGCTATGTTATCCGATATTTTTAACGCGTTATTTTTTCTTGGTGTGTGGTTCTCCACAGTATTTGATCTGGGTTATAATCGGAAGTGCCTCTCCTATTTCCGATACCGATACATACTGTTAGAATAGTATACAGTTGCAGCACAATGACATACACACAACAAGAGGTCCATGGCCTGGAAACGTTCTCCTGATGATCTGAACATCTAGATATTGGAACGGTATCGTAACGACTAACCTGATTTTTTACTTATGACCAACTCGACATTCAGAACAGTTTTCCTGTAAAGTTTCATGAAAATCCATTAAGCGGTTTCAGAGGTGTATTTGCAAAAACATGTTCATATATAACGTTATGTAAACAAAGATGGTCACATGAAGCTATGTTTTACGTAGAATCATAATAGTTTTAGTCAAGGATCAACATTATATCATGCTGACCACTTTAGTAAAGGTCCCATATCAGTATCATTTTTAGTTTCGGAGGAAATAGTAGCTACAAACCTATTTCAATTTATATTTAAGCTTTGGCGGCCATCTTAGATTTCACATCAACCTGTTGTTTTGCAAAGATCAATTAGACATTATGAGTAGCATTCCTATAAAGTTTTACGAAAGTCCATCCAGTATCTTCTGAGGAATAGTCGTTACAAAACAAGTTTTCAGACAGACAGACAGACAGGCGAACGGTGGAATGGATCGACGGACAGACGGACAGACAGATAGTAGAAATAGATATAAAAATCGATTAGGAAATGTAGCATTCAAGGACCATATTCAACAGACGGACGGACAAGCGGACCACGGCATAAGTAGAAGTCCAACAAACGATAGTTTTTTTTCGGTCTTGATTGATCACAGTAGTAGACAATAAAAAAGGCAGGTAAGCAGTTCATGTGGATTTATTTGTCCAAGAATTACTGAGCCGATTGATAAAGGAGATATTTGGCGCTACAGATACATGTGCACGTCCTCGGATGCCTTACATATTGCTTATAAACAGACCACGCATTATCATCCAGACAAGATACAATACCACTCATTTTACATAATTGATTTAAATTTAATCTGCCTTGGGCAAACATCGTGACATTCAATTTGTTTTTTCGGAGACACGGGCAGTTAGATTAAGAAAGTATGAGAGATTTTCGAATTACATTAGAAAACCCTTTGGTAGAGATAGTCAAACCTCCATTCGGAGGCTTAATGCAGAATGCTGAGAAAAACAATAGTGTTAAGGATATTGGCTGGGAAATGATATAGTGCTGAGACTTATTTTAAATAGTATTTAAAGCTTCTTTGATATCATTTAAATATCGAAAAAGGGTAGATCGCCGCACTTTTGTTGCAATATATGTTTAAAAATAACACACTTGTTTCTAACTCTAAAATTGCGCTAGAAAAAGATGAAGTAAAGTCATTGAATATGTACACAATGGTTATTCATAAAATTCTTCTTCTTCTAAAGCAAGTATTAATTTTCAGTTATATGTAATATTTATAGCATAAATGTTCGAGTATATGCGATTTATACTGCTTCTCAAGGGACGCAGGCTACGTGCGTGCAAGACGTTTTAGGGCGTTGCATTTTTCAGTAAAAATAACAGCTCGATCCAATCAAGAAATAGCATTATCACGCGGTATAAGCATGACCCATATTTTGATTATTGCAACCAATCGACTGTGTATATTATTGGGCAAATCCGGTGTCAAGGAGTGCTGTTTTGGTAATGGGTAGTCGTGGTTTACATATTTAACTCACAACAGTAGGCCATTTACAAAATAAATTTGGTATAACTGCCGAATCTGTCATTTATATATCGGCTGAAATATACCGGCAGTTATAGCACGGTTTAGGCTCAGATCTTCAGGTTTATGCAAATTATATCATAAGCAAAAACAAATGAAAAACATTAGAGCTGTGGTACAAATATATATATATAACAGAAAGTTAATATGTATGTATATATATATTAATTTTAAAACATACCCAAACATATAACGCAATAAACGCAAATAACTTTAAAACGCGAACATACATATACAGACTGTACCCTACTTTTTTGAAGAAAGAAACACTTTGACTGAGATGATAACTCTATCTTAAAAGGTATGTTCTATGACAAGATGCTATGTCTGCTCTGATACAGACATACGATCAGGATGAATGTTTTATATATGCAATTATTCCGTTCTCGGGCATGAACCATGGGTAGAATTTCATTTTAACAATCATGTTTTGCAGCACGTTATCGACAATAACCTGAGGTGCAGTATGTACTTTTGGGTCTTCGTTCTTTATGTTCGGCGATTGCGTCATGAAAACGTTATCATTGAAATTGATCATTGAAATTGATCATTGAAATTGCAAAGCATGTGTACATTAATAGTCCTGTCATCATTACGAAGACTTTCCAAAACCAATCTAAATATGTAAAGGGAGAGTAAGGGATTGACGATACTGAAGATACTACAAGAAAGGGGACAGGGACATGACTTTCTACCTCACATTCTATACAGATGAAGTAGAAAATATTGCATGTCTAAAGTGCAAGTCTGCGAGTTCAAGCCATGAAGTTTGAGTGTGTAACACTAAAGAAATATAAAAAGATCGGTCAGGGAAAGTAGCATTCAAGGACGACAGTTAATCACAAAACACAGAAACAAACACGCAAACAGACAAACAAGAAGGTAAAAGTAATAATAAATGCAAACGACATAACAAACATAAAATGGCTGACAATAGGGCTACAACCTTGGAACGGTTAGTGGCAAAGTAGGCCACTGGGGGTTTAAACCGGTTCTAGGTTGCACCAAACCTCACACTTACCCTACTGTCATCCCATTAAAACAGGACAGTGTAAATAAAGAAATCCCCGCCTTGATCTTATCTCTAACCAACGAGGCAGCATCAATAGGCCATATAAATAAAAACAAATATGCTCGTGTAAATATAATACAAAAAAACAATAGCCTAGGAAGCCACAATGAAGAAACTCAATGACTTGGCAGAAGCCAGAGCAACAAGAGAATAAACCATTAAGGGCACGACAAGAAAGATCATAGACAAAGATGTTGCACATTCGATCGCAATTGTTGCAATGATACTTTTACCACGATACGATATGTAGCATGATAATTTCCTATGTATATATTCGCGATTGAAGACATGCTGTTTGAATGAACTTGATTCCAACAACTCGTTACTCTTACAAAGCAGCAATGTGTATTTTTTTACCTTTCTTGGCCCCAGCATGAACGCAGGAGACGCTGAGTATACCGGTACCAGCGCCAACGTCGGCAACAATCTTACCGCGAATACGCTCATAGTTCTTCAAGATAGCATATCTAGAAAACAAAGAAATAGAATATCCCATTAACTAAATCAAAGATTAAAAATAGTCCAGCAAAGAGTTGGATGAATATTCGACTAGATGGATCCACGATGTAGTCCTTAATTACCCAGGGTATGTCGCGGCTGGGAAGCGGTATGTTATCCAAACAAAGTACATGAATGAATCTCAATCTGATAAACTGTATGCACTGGTCAGACAAGATCTAAAGCACCCAAATGCAACTGCACCGTAGGTCCTCACTGTGCAAAAACGAAGAGCAAATTAATACGCAATGCAAAGAACAGTACACAATGCAAAGAGCGGTGAATACATATAATCTATAGGAAATCTCTGACAATCAAATTCACATTCAGAGAAATTAGCAAACGATACCACGTATATGTTGTTGTGAAAAATAATTATAATACACCTCCGGATATATCCGGAATTGTTTTCAAGAACCACAGCAGTCCCAGCCAAGTAGAAAAACAAGGGACGAAAGTTCATCTATCTATAGACAGAAATGTGGACAATACAATAACCCGTCCTGGAATAGTCCCCTGGCTAGATATGTTAGACATATATCTCTACTGGATTTAGCTATTTTAAGTAACGGTGTCCTTCTTGGATGGCGGACCAACATACTTTGTAAATACTTGGGATATTTCAGTCACAGGAACCCAATATGCAATTTGGTTTAAATCGGTTCTGCAGTTTTTGATAAGCTGTTTAAGCAAATGAAGAAGCAAACAATGGACCAATATTATATCCAAGAGGTTTCTATTAAAAAAAACGATATAAAGACCACATTTTAAAAAATTGTTTAAAATATGTTCAAGGGTTCTTGAGAAGATTCGAAATTTTAAAAGCGTTTTACCGATACATCTGTTCATATATACTTACATAGGACTTTCGTAGGGACTGTATTACCCCGGGGACGACCTTATATGAACTACTAGATATCATAGTATAGGATATAATGGTCATCCTTCCTAAAAAATCAACTGTCGAAATAAGTCGAATATTTCTTGAGACTGTAATGCCCCCGAATGGAGACATACAGATATCCATATAACTTCACTGTATATACAAACATTTGAGATGGAGCCGTTTTTAAAATAGCTCGGTACATGGGGCTGTTTGGAAATTAATGCCTTTTGATTGTTGTAAAGTAAAAGCCGTTTTGATAGTATTGAAGTGGTATATGTATATAAACAGTTTTTCCAAAATTGGATAGAACGACTCAGAATGTAAGTTTTGGCTAAGGGAGATTACTTTGAAGGTCATTGAAAATTAAAGTAATCAAAACGGCTTTTACTTTCGAAAAAAATAATCAAAAGACATTATTTTCCGAACAGCCCTTCGTATCGGGTTATTTTAAAAACGGCTCCACAGATCCTGTCACAGTTCGACCTTTTGGAACAGCCGTTTACATAACCGGGTCATTATGAGTGAAAAATATTGCGCAGAATACCTTTGTAGCAGTTCCCGTCCGTTTGGACGTCTCGCATTTTACGTGGTCTAGTTCGTTTTGAAACTTTTCTTTTCGGTTTATAATAATAAACCCATGTCTCATCACCACTATCAAAAGCATTTTTATTATAAGAAAGATACATTTTCAGAAGTTTTTTGGTTATTATTATTCGAGCATTCTTCTGGTCCTCGGTTAACAAATGGGATATCCATCTCGGATTAATCATCTTAACATGTAAATGCTTCTTCCAAATTTCATGAACTTTAGCTAAAGACAAATTTGTCATACGATCGATTTGTTACTGTCAATCTAGCATCACTGTTTAGGATATGTCGTAATTTTTCAATGTTACTTTCATTGCACGACGTTCTAGGACGACCTGAGCGAGCAGCATCTGTAATCTGCTGCTGTCCTGACTGAACTTTACTAACCAACCTATAAATAGTTCTATAAGACATTTGACCCCCTCCATAAATGTCGCACACCTCGTTGTGAATGTCTATCGCATTCAAGCCCAGTAACGGCCTACCTGTTATATAGAATATGATTTCTAACACGTTTTTGGCTTATTTGCCAGTCATTTTGCATGTAGTGTTACGAGTACGCTGTAAAGCAATGTACACTGCACTGAACTCAGTGAAGGTATGAGCGTAATTTTTACCTGTGTCACATATCAATATTAACACACTACCGATACACTTTGTGCACGAACATCACGTTTTCCGCAGAATAATGCTCTGAAGACATTACTTTCCGAACAGCCCTCGTAGTTCAAAATATAACGTTGGTCAAAATGCTGAGGAGAGGTTGTAAAAGCAAAATAATGTGGGACTGCCAAAAGACGAATTTCGAATTAGGCACTATTAAATCGAATGTGATTGCATTTATTTATTCTTTATAATAACAAATGGTTATACAGATAATATGAATATTATGAACAGCTCAATTTAAAGACACATTTCCCAGCGCTACTTGGTCATTTATAAAGTACGGGAAGCTTGAATATTTACAGCCAGCACGCTTCATGGCTGATCAACTCAGGTATATAAATTGAGGCCCGCTCTTAGTTTTTTATTTGTATAGCATTGCTATACTGAGGGTAAGAATAGCTTAACAACACTTTGTAATTTACTTTAATGAAGAAATATATGTTCATAATTTAGTTTTTGAATACAAAACTTATCTGGTATTTCTTAATTGTTTTTAGACCAAAAATCAGAGCACAACACAATAAATATACAACATTCTTTAATGTGTTATTATGTGTACTGGTCACAAATGCTTTATTGGGTGGGCCTCATAATCTGAAGAAAAATTGAATATCACACTTTGCTCCTGAAATTGTTTGGCTAACAGTGATTTACAGTTACCTATAGAAATTCTCTCCCCCACAAATACAATAAGCTCGAAATGTGTCTTTAACTTGATTCTTTGGGAGGAAAGTGGTATTCTGGAAACGACGATTACTGATGTCTGTGTAGTTTACATACAGCAAAATTAGGACGTATTCCGAAAACTTAATTAAGTTACTAAGTTTATGTGTTGAATAAGTCCAACTACTAGAAAAAACAACAACATTATACTTTGGCACAATTAGCTCAGAAAAGAATGACACTCCAATTAGTTCAGAAAAGAACGACACTCCAATTAGTTCAGATAAGAACGACACTCCAATTAGTTCAGATAAGAACGACACTCCAATTAGTTCAGATAAGAGCGACACTCCAATTAGCCCAGAAAAGAACGACAGACTATATACGTAGATATAGATATGATGCGATCAATATATGTATTTCTATTTAACAAGTTAAGGACCTTGGAATGTCAGGACGCTTTAATAACGCAAATAGTACTTTAAAGGTAATAAAGAGGATTTACAGATGTAGTAACTGAACCACACAGGAACTTATACAGAATATAGAAGAGATGCTCACATGCAGAATGATAGGAACCAATTAGATTGCAGATCGTAACATTTGTTTTATACTATTTAATACGAATTTGTGGTGCACCTAACCACATGCGCCAAATTAGAGCGTCGCCTACTAGTTGTCTACTGACCTGAAGGGTTCTAGTCCCATAAATGGCAACATGTTTAAACATGATATTAATTTTATTATGTTAAAATAAATTTCAAAAATACTATACGAAATTACTACCGTAACGTAAC